>QMIH01002286.1:26660-43944 GCA_003987875.1 Clarias batrachus | reverse complement strand
TCACTTTGGTAGAATAGGGATTTTAGACCCCTTCGCTTGTCCACGACAACTTCAGGGACAAAATGTTGACATGCTGTCTGATACATTCCACTCCCTACAGSTGGGGCAGTAACATGCTCATCAATGTTACTTCACCTGGCAGTGTAGTTAATATTATGGCTGAATGGTGTGTGTATACAGAAGTATTTTCAACTATACAATTCCTCAGGAAATTGAGAAGTAGAGAACGTAATGGTGCATCGCTTTTCCTGAGCACAATGCTGAAAATGGCTCATTTCTAGCCCATGCAGTTATAGGATACGGTATAGTATATGGTATATAAAATATATGGTAGGTCAAGATGGCAACATGCAAGTCTCTCCAGATTTGCCGTATTTTTGCTTATTTACTGTATATTAAGTCACATCACTTTTGAATAGTAATTATATTTACAAACTCTGTATCGGGCTACATTTTGAACTTTGACCTTAAAGCCTGCCTGCCACACACTCTGGACCCATAACAGTTTGCCCATCACCCTAATATGTCAACAGGGGATGACTTTTCCATGGTACTCCATTCTTCTCTGACTCACCCGAACAACCCCGATACTTATGCCAGGAATTTGCGTGTCAATTTGAGCTCAGCTTTCAATACAGTCAGCCCTTCCAAGCTGGTCTTGAAGCTGAAACAGCTTGGCATCAGCACAAAACTCTATAATTGGACCCTGGACTTCTGTACAAACAGACTACAGTCTGTTTTGACTAAACAACCTCACCTTCTCCAATCTCACACTCAACACTCGTGTTCCTCAGGGATGTGTATTGGCCCCTCTCCTACTGTATACTCGCTTTTCTGCGTCCCGATCTTTGCCTCCAACAGCATCATCATGTTCATTGATGACACTGATAGGCCTGATCAGAGGTAACGATGAGAAGGCTTACAGGGACGATTCCGCACCTAATAGCATCGCGTGAGGACAACAACCTGGAATTCAACTCCAAGAAGACGAAGGAGGTCATTGTGGACTTCAGACAAGCGCACACTCCCATACACATCAACAGAGTTATTGTTGAGAGGTACCCAGCTTTAAGTTCCTTGAAGTCCACATCTGTGAGGACCTCACCTGGTCACTGAACTCTTCTGATTAGAAAGGCACAAAAGCATCTGTATTAAGCATCTGACTTAAAAAGTCCTATATATGCTCCAGGATAATGAAGAACGTTCACCATCGCACCATTGAGGCCCATCGCCACAAACTGCATCTCAGTTTGGTACGGCAACTACACAACTGCACTTGAGGTCATTTATAAAATAATGCTGTTTGCAAAGGTACCTCTCACCCCAATCATGCACTATTCCTCCTTCTCTCATCAGGCAGGCGCTACAGGTGACTTTGCACAATGACAATAAAGTTGAATCTAATCTAATCTAAAAACTGAGATATCAGGAAGTGCGTTAGAGTTGAGGGGGCGTGGCTTGTGCCACTCACTGCAGGCATGCCTTCCCCCTACACTCAAATCTTAAAGGCACAGAGAATGTAACAAGCTTTAACTTGTCTGAGGGAGATAGCTTTAAGCTTGTGTGATGTCACGTTTCATGTGTATATTTAAAAAATTTGGGTAGTCCAAAAGCATTTATTTTTTATTTTCCCTGAAAACCAGCCAGCGTGTAAAATAAATAGATTCCTATGACAAAATCTGTTTTTTTTTTAAGAAGGTCCGACCTAAACAATGCTTGACGAAGGGTTTGACCATTTTTTTTCCCCATGCAGAAGGCAGGAGACCTGGTTCTCCAGCTTGGTACAGGTTTGCATGTGCATCAGGGAATCGTTTTCTACTCAATCAGTCCATGAAACCCCAATAAAATCGATCGATTGATTTGTTTTTCGCAGTGATTTCAGGTCCCTTTGTGAAGGAGTGAATTACCAAACTAGTGGCGTTTTTTGAGCGCTTCGACATGCTATGTCTCCTTTTCTAATCAGACCAAAAACATGTGAGCTAAGAGTATGGGTACCAAACCGATCCTCATAACTCAAAAATGATGCATTTTGCTCCAARGTTAAGATTTGTCGCCTCGGTGCCCAGCAAAATTAGAATTTCCTTTACCCAGCCTTCTAGTCCAAAATCAGGGAAACAGGAATTTCAGGAAATCCATTCATATTATTCCTAGCCACATAAAATGTATAGATATAAAGACCAGATTGTTTTCTAACTGCATGAGGGAATTAGTGCAGAAGGCAACTTTTTTTTCTGAAATATTTTTAAACAACACTTTTCTCCCTAATTTAGTCGTGTCCAATTCCTCCCCGTCACTAGGGGGCGCTCCCACATTAAGGCTACTACTACTACCACTCAGCCGGGAGGGCCGAAGACTATCACGTGTTTCCTCCGAACCACGTGACGCCAGCCGACCGCATCTTTTCGAACTGCTCGCTCGCGCACCGTTTGGGGGCGGAGTCACACACTCGGAGGACAGCGCTATCCGCTCCCTCTGTTGCGCGAGCTCACAGACGCCCCTGATTGGCTGTAGAGCCGTGATTAATGTGGGAGGAGCACTAAGTACCTCTCATCCCTCCCCTCTGAGAGAGCTCGGCCAATCAGCTCTCTCTAGAGCTCCGGCTACGAGAGGTTACAGCATCCCCCGGGAATCAAACTAAACAACACTTTTAATTAAAAACAAATATCTTATATATTCACCATGTACAGTCCTCTTCTCACCTACATTAAAGCAGCTTGAAAACTTTATAAAAATGGTTGTGTGTTTAAAAGCAGAACTCATGTTTAAAGTGACTCATACAAAGAGGGAAAATACGAGCCCATCACATGTACTGGAACATGAGACACGTGGGAAAGGAGGACAGAAGCACATGATCCTGTCTTCACTCATCGATGTCCGTCACACGTTATACAGACACACACACACACACACACACACATTGATGCTGCTGAACAACCGGTTCCTCGGTGATTCTGAAGGTTCTTTGCTACAGTATATGAAGCAGTTGTGATGTTCTGAGAACGGCCTCTGTGCTGTAGGATGCTACATGGAACCATTAGAGTTCTCCCTGAAGGATTAAAGCAAAAACAACAATCACATGAACTTCACATGAGACCATGTAGACCAGAAAGAAAAAAAAAGAAAAAAAAATCCCTGGCTTTGTGTTCTTTTCCCATTTTGAACATTCTGTGGCCGATTACATTATATTTAATGTGTGTGTGTGTACGTGGGTGTTTGGGGGTTTCAGCAGTAGCTCATTTACATAAGCACAAAAACTGTGTGTTTGAAGGAGGAGTGAAACAAAATGATGCTGAAATACCCATGTAGACAAATCCATTGTCATTTTTGCAGTCTCATTTTGTTTCACATGGTGCGAACACAGCAACCTACATTTCCTTTACTTTAGTTCACTACTACACTTCCCCGCACTCTCTCTCACACACACACACACCATTTTACAGTACATATCCACACGCAGCAACTTCATGTTTCTTCTACATAACACGTCCTTCACACACCAGCATCAGTAATCATATCCTTTATGTAGTGTACACTCTAATGCGCAGACTACGCCGTGTAAAGACTGTGTGTGTATGTGTGTGTGTGTTGCTGTTACAGTACAAACTTTAGTAAAATGATCATTTCTCTCAAACAGAATCCCAAGTGTTTTTTTTTTTTTTTTCCCTCCAGTACCACACCAGTACTGTTCACACTCAGGACTGGAAAATTCCAGAGCCCCTGCTCACAGGTACAGTAAAGCACATTAACAAAACTTCCCAATGACTCACCTGAGCTCTGAGGACACGCCTTCTGACAGCTGCACGTTGAAGATTTAATGACTGAGATTTTGAATGACTCTTTATTGTTTTGTATGAAGAGAAAGATACCACTAAGCTAATGATTGGTAGAGCTCGGACAGGTTGTACGCAAGTGTATTCACAGAGAGATAATGAGACTTAGGTGTGTGTGTGTGTGTGTGTTGTTTAAAGGGAGGTGCCAATTACCACAGATTGATGTGGTGGATGTCTTGACCATAACACGGTTCTGTGCCTGAACCGTTCAGCTCCTGTGACGAAGTTAAAATGATCTAAGCGTAATATTACTCATTGTCTAGACCGCTTTATTCTGTACTGGTGCCGGAGTGCCAATCCATCAAAGAGTGCACACACCCTCACACACTATGGGCGATTTGGGGACGTCAATTAGTTTCATCTGCATGTTTTTAGATTGTACTGTACAAGGAAACAGAAGAAACCCATCAAGCCCAGGGGAGAATGTGCTTATATGAAGTATACGCACACAGACTGGAGGCCACAGTGCTGCCTGAGCCTGACATTAAACCGAGCAAAAATGAGAAATACAGAACAATTCAGGTTCCAGATTCATCATTCTCCGACAACATAGAACGCTGTGTACAGGCTTTAGAAAAATCTGAACCTGTAGCTCCTAAAGCTCAGAGCATTTTAGCCATTATTTGTTTTGCATTTTATATATATATATATATATATGTCATCCTTTTTTCAGCACTAAATAGGCAATATTTAAATAAACTAAAATTTTCATTTTAACCAACTACCCAAACTTGACTGAGCAAAAAATCTGAAGACGGTCACATGCAAAGAAATAGTAGCTATACATGATGTTTTTGTTTCTATGATCAAACATCATTAGGTGGTCATTTTGAGAGTTTGACATTTTCGCGACATCATTCCCATATCCTGGTAGAAATGTATCCTGAAAGTACTGCTAACTTTTGTTCTGCCTGACGTATCCAAAGAATACAGTTTGATATCTTAAGCTTCCCCATTAACACACCAGCAAGGCTTCCATACAGGCCATACAGTGCCATGCTGCTGGCAGGTCTCTGTATCGCTTGAGCATTAAGAGCTTTAATTTATAATTAGGAGCTTTCTACATAAAAGTTCTGTATGTGCTTTAGTTCTCATGTCAGAAGGAGGAAGCTCATGCACTCTGATACCCAAAACACCTCATTACTGACAGAACCCTTTGCATCAGATACCAGGACTAGTGTTGTGGTTCRATAGAATGCTACACAAACCCTGCAATCTATCAGAAAGGACATCCGGACCAAGCAGAACCCCTTTTATGGAAACCTAAAATTACATCACCTGYGATGATCCAATAAAAGAACTCTTAAGAGCATGTACAAACTTATTACACACCATTTTAGTCTTAAAAGTCTAGAAACTGTCAGGAACTTAACTTTCAGCTACTGAACACATGGGTTCTTTAATGCATCAGTGTATAATTAAGAAATTAAGATCTACATCACTAATCACTTATGTKGATTTTCTGAAGTTTCCAAAAGTAAAGATAGTACAGGGCTTTCAAAGAAACATCTAAAGTTTACTCATTCCCAAGAAAAAGCACCAATGAAAGCCTAAACAAGCAATTAAAAAGGAGTCCTTGCATATTGCCAGTGTAAAGTAACAGTATAATTTAGCTCTGTGGTTCCCACACAGGGTTCTGATGCTAGAACTTGCTTTCAGCTTTGCCCCAGGAGGTCTGACTCTACTGAAAGACTAAAGAACCCAGACAGCCTCATTAATAGCTTAAAATTAACCATCGTAACAAGACAAAAATCACAAGACAAGAACAGTGCTCAGGAAAGTTTATTTTTTGTGCACACAGACATTTCTCTAAAATGTGTAAAAATTTCTATTTCTGCAGTGGTTAGGGAACGCCACTGCAGCCTGGTGTGTGCATGTGCGTTTTTGTGCGTTGTCAGGCGCAGGCCGACACAGGATGACTCAGACCACTGAAGTACGAACGCTCTCTCTCGCTCATCAGCTCGAAGTGAAGCGGCTGCTGGCAGAAGTTACACTCGCCTGAGGAGTGAGGCTTCAGCTGCAGACCCACCTCCTGCCATGCCTTCAACAGCTTATCTGCAAACACACACATTGTTTAGCTAGCTTGGCACAGCCTAGCCACAAAAGCAGTGTGCAAGGTGTGTTTAATGTGACCTACCAACAAAGTATTGCATCATCTGCGGTGCGTGATGCGGCGTAGGGGCGATGCGGAGAAGCTCGTCTCCACGGGCAACAGTGGGATAATTGATGGCCTGGACGTAGATGTTGTAGCGGTTCATCATGATGTCACACACGGCTGTGTTCTTCTCCGCATTTGACACCTGATTATAAAATATAAACGATAAGTCTCACTGAGAATATCTGAACACAGTTTATCATACACACATCCATCCATACATCTATATATCTATAAGGTGCATGCGTGCACCTTACCCGGATGGGAATGATGTGGCTGGGGCAGTGCACCACTGGCAGCCCTGCGTCCATCAGCATCTGCCGCAGCAGCTTGACATTGCGCTGGTGTTTGCGGCGCAACATCCGGCCATCCTCGCCCTTCAGGACACGGACAGACTCCCGAGCGCCAGCGAGCAGCATGGGTGGCAGAGACGTGGTGAAAATGAAGCCTGCAGCATACGAACGCACAGTGTCCACAAGCGTGCTAGTACTGGCGATGTAGCCTCCTACACACCCAAACGCTTTACCTGCACGTACACATGAGAAAGAGAAGGCACATAAAATATACAGAATCAATTTCAGCAATCAATAAATTAACAAAATAGTAAATTCAGGTTGTAAAGGTAGAAAAGGGGCACAGTGAGTGCGAGTGAGTGAAAGACAGTCAGTACTGTAGAGGGGATTCTGAAGGTCTTCGTGGGGGTTTTGGGGAGTACAGTATGCGCAGGAGGGACAGTCTCAGGGAACATACAAAGAGCAGACCTGATTTTCATGTCCCACAGCTGCAGCCAAAATGTCTGTGTGCATGCGCATGTGTGTAAGCAAATTATAATCTCTAGTCATCGGAGAAGTCTTTTGGGAAACAGAAAAGAAGACAAAAGATATGCGCACATGGTTTCTGGGCAACAGGTGAGCAGCTTGAGTACACCATTCTCAGGAGGGGTGACATGACAAAACCAGAGCTGTGCGGTCACATGAACACAATAAGAATAATGAAGGCACGGCTGGGAGTGACAAGTGTTTACCAGGGTCTGAGGGAGATGAGTGAATTTGGCCGCTGCTCAGTAATATCCTAATATATTTATATACAGTATATGTATATAAATACTGTATATATAATATACAGTAATATGTTTGAGCGGCGTGTAAGGGGTTAATCACAAGCGCCGAGTGCCCGCCCCCAGGCCCCGGATGTAGCTCAGAGCGGGGAGAAGGCGAGGCGAAACGAGACGTCAGCCGTGTGGTATTATTTCAAAGTGAATGAAGACGATAAAACAAAGGCGGACTGCAAATTGTGCTCAGCGAAATTGTCCAGAGGAGGCTCAAAAGGTAGCGCATTTAACACAAGTAATTTACTCAAGCACCTAAAATCCCAACACGACAAAGATAGCAAAGATGTTTATCAATGCCCCTTGTGTTGTCCAAAGCGGCAGAGTTTACAACAAACTGAAAAAAAAATACTTGAGTTGCACTGTCACTGTTTAATTTTTTAAAATAATTATTTATTCTGTAATATGTTGCATAAAACATGCTTTTCATTTTAAATAAAATATGTTCTTAATTCCAAAACTGCCTTGTTTTTTTTTTTTGGTTAAATTATATGACCAAAACTTTTACCTGTAAATTGAAATTATGTTTTTATTAAGTACTTGGTATCGGCATTGGCGAGTACTGAAATGCAAGTACTCGTTTGCCAAAGAAGTGGTATCGGTGCATCCCTATAAAATCACTATATTTTTAAAGGTCCTGCTGTTGCATGCCCCCACATTCAGATAAGAAACATTAATCAGCAAGGTTCTCACCGAGAGTTCCAGAGATGATGTCCATCTTGTGCATGACTCCATCGCGGTCCCCAATCCCACCGCCTCTCGCTCCATACAAACCGACAGCGTGAACTTCGTCCACGAACGTGATCGCACCGAACTTGTGAGCGACGTCACACATCTCCTCCAGAGGACACACGGCACCTACGGAAGGAGGAAAAAGTCAGGAGGTCCAGATAAACCGTTCCTGCTACTTCGCCAGCGAGGTCTCCACTGCTTCTCCATGCTTACCGTCCATGGAGTGCACCGTCTCAAAGGCTACAATCTTGGGTGTGGATCGATCAGACTTCTCCAGAAGCTCGCGCAGGTGTTCCACATCGTTGTGACGGAATATGAACTTTTTGGCTCCGCTGTTTCGTATACCCTGGATCATGGAAGCGTGGTTTCCGGCATCCGAGTAAATCTCACACCCTGATGAGAGGGAATAAACTGCACTGATCACAGGGCTCGAACCCAGGCCACGATGCTGCTCTCTTCACTCCACACCAACACTGGCAGGAATATGACTGCATAACAATCCTGCTATCCGTCATCACCCAAATGAGTATGGGTTCCCGGTTGACTATGGTTCCTCTAAAGGTTTCTTCCTATGCACTATCAGCATTTTAATTCATACACACTCAATTTCCCTGKGCATTTATTTGATTCATGCACTTCTATTTTATGCTTAACCTTTACAATATTGTTTTATTGCATTTTATAACATTAAATAAATGGAGTTTAAATACATTTATAAAAGTGCAAAATAACTTCTGAAGTCTTTTTTTTTTTTAACTTCCATCAGAACTGCAAGTTTTAAATAACCAGTGATGGACAAAAAGGCAGTTATCTTACTGATTAATCATTAAACCTGAAACATATCCTGGCAGCATTACCTGGCAGCATTTTGGCCAGAGTAAACAGTGTGGAATCGTTGGCCACGAAACAGGAAGAGAACAGCAGCGCTGCATCCTTCCCGTGAAGGTCGGCGAGCTCGTGCTCCAGATCGACGTGATATTTGCTCGTCCCTGATATGTTCCGAGTCCCTCCAGCACCCGAGCCATGCTTCTGTAATGTATCCCTGCAGGAAATTACAGTTCCTGATTAAACCTGAACTGATTGTACAGAGAGAGATAAGACCAGAGGGAGATGAATCGCCGCCGCAGTGACTCACATTACTGTCTGGACGACGCGYGGGTGGCGACTCATCCCAAGGTAATCGTTACTGCACCACACCGATACATCTCGCTTGTAACTCAGAGACTCTGTGTAATCGTCAGCCATGGGGAACTCCGTGGCACGCCGGTTAACCGTTTTAAACACACGGTATGTGTGATCGCTCTTCTTCTCCTCTATCTTCTTCTCAAAGAAATCATCATAGCGGAAGTTGGAGACAGCTTGTGGGGAGGAAAGGGAGGAGAAAAGAGAGGAAAAAAAAAAAGAAAATTGTTAGTTTGACAATTTTTTTTTTATATATAAAAACAAGCACACTGAAATTTCACAGCGGTGTACGCACGCATGAATGTAGAAAAGTGTGCATTTATAGCTCAAAAGAGGAAATGAGAGATTAAAGCACTGTTTCTGTCTCAATCTGGAAGTGTAATGTAAAAGCGATGTCGAGTACAGTGCAGTAGAGTGAATACAGTAGAAAAGAAAAGTACAGTACAGTCTAGCAGAGTACAGAATACCTTGAAGTATAGAATAAAGAAAATGATTCTTTTACAGTAGATTTGGGTGATTCACATACTGGAGATTAGAGTGGAGATACGTACAGTAGAGCGGAGGGAAATGCAGTGCAATAGAGTAAATAGTCAAGTAGAATAGGATGTATARGAAAGTTGCGTACAGATTAGAGTTCAGTAGAGGCAAGTTAAGTACAGTCGAGTAGACTGGAGCAGAGTTAACTGCAGTATAGTGTGTGGAGGTGAAGTACATTTTGGCATGTTCTCCTGTAGCAGATGTGAAACCATGGGTGGACGCTGCTTCATCAATTTCTTCATCAGACTTGCATCAGGTTTCATGCTCTTCATCAGCTCTGCAGCTGACACATCTGCAGCAACACAGTGTTAACACACTAAACTTTACGGAATAAAACGCAGACCAAAGTGTAACTTGTATTTATTACTCCAAAAACATATATTCATTACAGAGACCCTCACTCTAATGTATACATACACAGATCTAAAAGCATTATATACCTGGCTGCACGGTGCGGATTTCGGAGACATCCTCCTGTAGATCGATGCTGGCCTCACGCACAACGCTGCTGTTATTTTGTCTCATTTCAGCTGCTAGGAAGGGGCATTTGGATGCYGTCGCTCCTGCTGGAACCTTGGGGTGACCCGCTGGCATTTCAGGGACAGTTTTAGCCTCTATGGGGAGGGAAGACAGAACAGTTAAATTGCTCTGAACACGGATGTTAGCACAGAGGGTTTATTTCAACACGGGCTAAAATTATGATAAACCTGTACAACCTTAACTCCAAACAAGTACAAACTTAAACAGTTCAAGGTTTTAATTCTAACCAAATTAGAGATTTTTTTTAAAGCTAAAAAGTTCTTACTGTATACTGGGCCTGTGTGATAACATTCCATCTGACCCACTTACCCGTATTAATGACATCATCACTCTTCTGGAAGCTAGAGGGAGAAGAGCAGATGGAGCGGGCAAGTGGTCTGGACGCCAGGTCCATCATCACAGGGCATCTCACAGCGTAGCTAACCAGAGTCTTCCTCGCCTGCTGGAAGAAGGCTTGGGGGACGCGGGACAGGAAAGGACAGCGGATGATGGCGTCCATGATTGTACAAATCTTAAAAACAAAAAAGAAAAAACACTTGCAAATTTACTGAGGTGTATGTGGTGAAAACACTGTTCTGAAAGTGTTTCTTGCTTGTTGCTTTTTACAGTAGAAGAAGGAGCAGCACCAGACGTGTCGAGGAACAGAAATGATCTAGTTTCAGAAAAGAATGAATGGTTATAAGCATTACCCTCTGAAGCCTGAGCAGTTCATTTTACATCAGTGAAACAGTTAGGCAGGTGATCTTGTGACTTCAGCAAGAAACAAGATTCTGCACTCACTTCTGTTCTGTTGTGAAGGGCTGAGTGTAAAGTTTATAAACCACACAACGATGCAGATCAGACCGAGACAGGACGTC
This sequence comes from Clarias batrachus, assembly GCA_003987875.1. Taxonomy (NCBI): domain Eukaryota; kingdom Metazoa; phylum Chordata; class Actinopteri; order Siluriformes; family Clariidae; genus Clarias; species Clarias batrachus. The sequence continues at coordinate 33,003 of QMIH01002286.1, read as the reverse complement.
TGGATATGGAGAAGGAAGCGTTTCTAAGGTGGGGACACGATGGAAGCACGAAGTGAAAAACTGCCAGAGTTTAAAACATGTCCACTAACACTAAATACTGATGCGACAAAAGCGTACATGTGGATCAAGAGTTTCTAAGCAACGATGGAGAGATCAGGAAAAATAACGAGGTCATTTTTAAAGTCTAAAGATAAATTAAATTAGATCTCCAACCTAGACAAGACGTCACACTGCACATCACAGGAGTCCTAACTTTCCATATATAGTCATCATACCCTGGTTGAACAATAGTTCCTTATTTCCCCATTTCTTAAATATCAGTCTACTACTTCCTGTTCTTACCTCACTTATTTCTGGATTTCCCCTGTCTAGTTTCAAGTGACACCGTTTTCAGCAAGTGACCATACAGAAATCCAAGAATAATAAACAGCAGGATTAGGAAACATGGGTTAGAAACGCAAAGGCAGGTGGAATTTAAGATGAAGAGCTTTAAACAGGAAGCATCAAGAGGAACTGATCTGGAGAAAGCGAGATGGCAAGAACAGAGTTTGAAGAGGGAAACCAGGGAACAGATGAACAAGAACAGGAAGCTGTGACCGTGTTAACCTTCTCAGTGTAATAAGAATTAGCTTTAATCTAAAAGTTATTAAACAGTGTCGTGTAATTACGCAAAAACTTTTTTCCGCTCTTAAACACCAAACCTCAGTGTATAAGTACATGTTCAGTTCCTTTGCTGTGTTTCGGTAATTTCAGCATGAAGGATGATTCCGGTGAAACAGGACATGAAGAAACCTGAAGTTGCGTGACTTTTAAACCACATCTGCTTCATGTTAAACCCTGTATTTGGACATTTTTTTTCCTGCACTTTTCTTGCGCATTAAAAAAAAAAAGCTTTAGAGGTAAACGGGCCTGTTTGTGCCTGTGTGCTGTGCCCCGCGGCTCGGTCATGTGGTTCCTGAACTGGCACAGAAATTGGATTAAAACGCCAAGGCCTCAAAAGGGGAAATTAACCACATCGTTATCTACCCAGGCTTCAGGGACACAGGCGTGTCCTTCTCTGATATGCGAGACAGACAACCTCTACGAAGATCTAGGGTTCAGTACAGTGCATTTCTTAGCACTCCGGTCTAAACATTAGCAGGAGCATGTTTTTAGTTCATTGGTGCAATTAAAAAAAAAAATGTTGCTCTTTAATGAAGCTTAGTTTATTGAACATTTAATACATCACAGCCACACCAGTAGTCGCAGTTAGAAAAAAAAAAGTAATTTAAACAAGTGGTTCAGGTTGTGAAAAATATTTTTACAAAAATGTGATTACAAAATCACACACACACACTGAAGCATTCCTGCTTGTCTCTCATCTGGTCACAAATAGATCGAGTCCTTTGTAGAACCCGCAAACAAAAGAGAATAAAAGCCAAACAGAATAATCAGTTAATGCAGAATATCATGGCCTTAACCACGTCTCTAAATCACAGAGGCGTCTGGGTCAACATGCACTTGCTCTGGTCCTTGAACACGATTCATTATAATTCCTTACCACTTTAGACAAATAGAGGGATGGCCCGCCCCAGAACTTATGAGACTAAAAATTATAATTAAAATTAGAAAGTCACTTCACTCCTGACCAAGAATCACTCCTCTTGTTCAGTGAATCAGATGGGTTAGTGAATCCTGTCTGAACTGATTCAGTTGGTGCTGGGCTGATTTAATTTTTAGAAACAATGCAGGATGTGTAACAGACAGACATGATGCTGAGAGATGGAAAAACCACACAAGCTGATTAGTGTTCAGTATTCAGCACTGAGGATTTAATGAGATCCAGCTGGTTTTAGTTTTACAGTACAGTTGTGTGTCTTAAGGCACATGGGTTAATCACTCAAACTTGATTACAGTTTAATCGGATATAAACTCAAAGGTAAGGTCTCAGTTAATCGGAAGAAAAAAAAAGCAGTAAATAAACTACATAAACCATTAGTCATGGTGAACTATTTAACTTGGAGCTGACGCAGTGTAGGAGCGTTAAAGCAGCAAAACGTTTTTAAAGTATAAAAAGGGTTTCAAATATCAAGCTGGGTCTGTTTTTGTCGGCTGCAGGGTTTATGTGTGCATGCAAGTAAAAGACCTGCACAGAACAGGGTTTACAAGGACAAAGAAAAGAGAAAAWWTTTTTTTTAAATAGGTTCTACAGGTGACAAAAAAAGGACAATCAAAAAGTTAAAAATTACTTTATTGAAAAATATTGAAACTTTTTTTGTTTTACTTTTTCAACCAAGTTTTTAATTCCAATTCTTCCATTACTGCTGATTATTAAATCAACACATTTTGGATATTTTCTATCCCCCCTAAATTTTAAATTTGGGCTTTAACTACTAAACATGGTAATATTTTAATCACGTAAACTTGTTTCCAATAAATGCCAGATTACATCTATACTAATTTAACTTTCAATTACTTTATTATTATTAGTTAAATGCCCTGTTAACCTCAGACGTCCACAAGGACACGCCGTTAAACCTGTTAAATTCGTTTCTGACGACTTAAAAATTATTAACACAAAGTCACCATAGTTCTTCGACGGTCTGTAAAAGGGATATTTTTTTTTAATTGAGATGTCTCAAACTGAAGTAAATACTTCATTAGCATGCTAGCTCAGTGTGGCTGAGTGTAGCGCAGATTAGCATGATGCTCAGTCCAAAATGAGCGTTTTAATCTCACCCGCGCAGATACAGCACTCACCTGAGGATGTCCTGCTGTGTCCTGCGCGGAATAAAACTCAGCACTTGCCCGGTGTCAGGTTTATTGTCAATTACTTCGAAGTTAGAGAGAGGAAAAAGCCGTGCTGAAGGTGAAGCGATCTTCTCGTTATCCTGCACTGAGGACGAACGGTAGGGCACGAGCGCCACCGCGGTCTTTTATACAGTCTCGCGCTCCGCAAATCTCGCGAGAGTTCCTGGGCGTCTTGCGGGCGCTGGTCTGTATTGACGAGATAAACGTCATGTGAGAATTATCTCTAAATTTTAAAAAAAAAATGCTTATTAGAAGAGTAAATAAATAAATACTAGTTTACACCTAGACTGTGTTTGGGTATTTATACCAGAATAAATTATGAAGAATTACTGATATAGCCAACAGAAATGTACACGCACTCATGGTGAAGGTGAAGGTCTTCCTCTGGCAGTAGTGCAGCCCCAGAGTGTGACGCTCCCACCACCATACTCAATTCAACATGTTGAACATCTCACTTTTCACGCTGCCAAACACACCTCTGGTCTGATTAGCTGCAAACTTGCGTGGAGATTTTGGAGCATTTCTTTGAAAGTGATACTGGCGCTCCAACAGCTTTCAGTTTATGACAGGCCTGTGTACCGTGGTGGTTCCTGATTCTTTCCCTCTCAAATCCAATTTGGATTTTCTTCCAAAGGGACTCCATCTCCCAATAATGTGTTCTAACATACACTAGTTAGAATTGATTTTGAAATCTGAAGTAACTTAGAAATGATTCTGAAGGACGTTCCTGACATGTGTAAATCCAAGTCGTCTTTTTTCTCACTTCTGCACTTGGACTTTTCCATCGTCCTGTGTGTTGCTCAATCCAATAAGATCTAACACTATTTTTTTTATGTTGCACTGAGAAGTTACTAGATGAAGTCCCTCATCATTACTAACGTGAAGCTGAAAGACCTTTGGCTCTGCAAATTAAAAGACATTTCAGGACTTTCAGCACCACCGAGTTAACAATCTTAGTGTGTGTATATAATTTTGACCCTGTGTTGATTTCAGGAATCTGGCGCTCTAAACTCTTGTGGTTTTCTTCTATTAAAGGTTGAGTGGCTGATGGCATTGCACTGCGCTACAGGATGTTTACAGAGATGACACCATTGACCAGCAATGTGTACAGATGGACGAAGAAATTTAAAGAAGGTAAAGCCAGCACTGAAGACAAGTCACATGACGATAGACAAAGGAGAGCTTYAAAGAGGATCAATGTTGGTGCAGATGCATGGCTTGTGATGGAGACTTTGTTGGGTCGTACCTTTGTGTAGAGGAAATGTTACTCTACCAGCATGTGCAGATTAAGCAGATGCCAACTTTTGCATTTCTTTCTWTACAGCCCTTATATTCTTATGTATTATTTATTATAATAAATGATATGACCTGTTTTGTGTTATTAACAACAAAATGGTAATTACAGKAATTTGCTGGTGGGTTATAATTTTTATGCTTAGGTTTAGATCATACAAACACTTGTTTCTGTCTCTAATTGAGCGGGATCTGTATAAATCCTTGTTCTCGCTAACTGTTCTTGTGTGAAATGGCCAACAGCCAAGGATGTGCAAACATTCGTTATCAGTTCCTTCCAGACACGTACTGTATCAGCTCTCCTTGACCATCTGYGACAGGCAACTATTAGGGGATGTTGGAGATGACTATGATGATGAGGAGTGGCTTTATTAATGCAGGAGTACGATATAACGGTTGTGAAATATGAAGATTTATGTTTACTTGTATGCTTGAATATTTTTTATTCTCTGTCTTGAAACAAGACATAAAAATGTAAGATAAAAAATGTGCAAWMGAAYTAAACATTGAGACTTTTGGGACACACACAGACACCTCTCCCCACCCTCCTTACCCCCACACCCACATTCCTAGAAATTCCGTCTTAAACAAAAACAGCTCATTCTCACGTACACATCTCGCGAGAACCAGCCATGCATCGCAACTCTCATGAGACTTCAGTATCGAGGGGAGGGGGGTGTTTTCCCACTCACTGTTTGTGTCTGGATAGTTCTGCTCGAAGTCTAAGTCATACATACCCAACATACAACACAACATATTAATTCAATTAAACTCTTCATGTTTTTTTTTATTCTCACAGATAAAAAGTATAAAATTTTAAATCTATATAAATGACATGACTAACAATAGAGCACTCAGCTATAACAATAATAAGAAATATAATGCAATAAATACATAAATAACATCAAGAAATGCAAAATATAAGGTATTGTATCGTATTATACTGACAATAGTAAAATAGCAAAACTATAAATGTTGCTTCCCTTTAAAATGATTAAATTGTATTAAATAAGCCAAGAAAATCTGTTAAACATCATACAAAGTSTGTGGAATATGTTATAAACAAGAAAGACAAGAACCTTAATATACAACGTTTAAACCTTTCTTTATCATTTAAAACGTATAATTATGTTTTTTTAATTTAAGCATTTATTTAAACAAAAATGCTTTAAAATGCATAAAAATGCATTAAATGCTAATACAATTAGAACATCTAAAATGGGCTGAATTAATTATATTTATATATTGCATTAAAAATTATTATTATTCACCTTTATTCATCATCTAAAAATCATCATTAATCTTAATATTTAAAAAAAAAATCAAAATTAATCATCATTATCCTGTATACAGGGTTGCAGGAAGGCTAGAGTCTATCCCCAGAGTTTTAGGACACTTAGGGCAGGGTAAACCCTGGATGGGGTACCAATCCTTCACAGGGCACATAAGCACACACCACACACTCTATGGGCAATTTGGTAGACCAATTAACCTAATCTGCATGTCTTTATAATGTAGGAGGAAACTGGAGTACCTGGAAAAAACCCACTAAGCAAGGGGAGAACAACTCCATGTGCACAGACCCCTAGGTGGGGGTCGAACCCGGACCCTGGAGGTACAAGGTGTCAGTGCTATGCCACTATGCCACCCAATAATATCAGCAATAATAAATAAATAAATAAATGAATAAATAATAATGGTATTTTGGGGATTTATAAAGTCAGCTGGAGTTTCCTTTACACAGCTACAAAGCACTTGTGTTTTTTTTTTTGTGGATATGTTCCTTTTCCCCAATGATTTATGAATGTTAAAGAAGAAGAAGAAGCCATTATTTGTCACATTACTGAACAGTGAAATTTCTTTTTTCTTCATAGCTGAGCTCACACTGAGCCACCCCTGTCCCTGTGTCATCACACATTCAGTCCTGTTGATGTTAATGTTAAACACATTCAGCTGAATCACAGAACATCGAGTAACACCTTAAGCTTTAAAGCCAAATTTTCATCAGTTAAAAAAAGAAGCAAAGGTCTTAACTTCATTAAAGAATCTGAACATTATTAATGAGCTCTACCTGAGAATCAAGAACAAGCAAACTTATTAAATGCTCTTAAAAGTAAAAACAAACCAGCAACACAAAATGGCCAGGTCTCTTTTTTTTTTCCAAAATATTTTTATTGAAGAAAGAAAACAATACAGTACTTGCACTTATAAAAATACAATTAAATTTCTTAATTTTCCTAAATAAATATATATAACACAC
>QMIH01002286.1:2037-18802 GCA_003987875.1 Clarias batrachus | reverse complement strand
AAAAAAAATATTAGAATTTTGAATGGCTGCCGTTTTCAAACTACTTGAGAGTGACACACCCAATACTTCAGGTTTCTGCCTAAGTTTGGTATAGGAGCACTTGTGAATTTTTTCAGGACAATTTGAGAGGGTCATCTGGGACCCACTGGGAGATTTGAAATGGAATCAGCCAATGTCTTACTTCTCATGAAGTCTACCACCAGCCTACTACCTTTGTTTTCCTGATGTTGAGTTGTAGGTGATTACACTCACAAGACAAAGTCATCCACTACAGACTGGTACTCAGATGTCACCCTTCTTAATACTGTACATCCAACTACAACAGAATCATCAGAGAACTGCTGCAGATGCAGTGACTTATATCTAAGTGAGTTATATCGAAAGTAAGATGTACAGTCCCCTGAGGAGCACCAGTGCTGCAGAACACTGTCTCAGACACACAATTTTGTAATTGAACGTACTGGGGACGGCAGGTCAGGTAGTCCATCATCCAGGAAACCAGGAAAGTTTTAATTCAGGAAAGGGTCTGTGTATTTTCTTTACTTTCTCTCCCGGTACTGCAYGTCTAATGGTGTTGAAGGCACTGGAAAAGTCAAAGAACTCCCAGAAATGGCTGATTTAAGAGGGACCAGAGAGGACTGTACCAGGGGACCAAGTCTATCCAGCATCAGACTGTGACTGTAAACAAAGTTTGATGCTTCACTGTGAGGATCTCACTAAGCATCATGAGAATTGTACAATTGACATGATCAAATTTTGGATTTAGGACACAACTCAAACACTATCACTCTCCTGCTGATGCTTTTGCCATGAGATGAAAGGCAAAACAGATGCAGGTGTAAATCTTATTTAATAATTTTTTTTAAAGGTTAATATTTATAGTATGTGATAAAAGAATGCTTTCTGTTAACATCTACCTTTTTCCTGTCTATAATGATGGGGAATTAAACAATGTTTTATCAGATTTTAAAAATGGCTATAATAAGCAATATCGTATTTATATACAATTAATTAATAAAATGTTGCATCAGAGAAAATTCTTTTATGTTTTTAGGTGAACTAGATTTGACTGCCACTATTGATATAGAAAACTTTTACCCAGAAATTCTTTCCGATCTGATGAGGAGGTTTAGGAATCAGCAGGTTGGAAGTAAGTTACACATGACAGGATCTCCTGCTGAAATCCAGAACGTTTACTGGGAGGATTTTGAAACTGCAGTGTATAAGATCAGCACTGAGTATTTAATGAAGCAGTTGGTCTATCTGGTTATTTCTAATCACTTGGGCTTTAGTCGAGGTGTTTATTTTCCCTTTTGTCTATATACTGTAGGTTAAGTGATGATCTCTCACCAGAGATTGATTAATTTTACTTTTAGAATTAAAAGCATTGCAAATATTTGAAAATTACGTTGAATAAATGTGACTTGTGAATAAAAGTATGAACTTTCATACAGTTGTCATGAACTGGGTGTTATTGCGGCTGATGATGCCCTGGGCATAAGAAGGGCAGGCATAGGCGCAGAGGGGTTGATAAACAAGTCTTTTTTTAATAACAAAAGGAAAACAAAACATAGAGCAAAACATGACACCCAGGCTCTTTAGCAAAACAAACTTGGAGCTAAAATGAACTGGGACGAGACAGTCTAAGAGCCAATCAGGTTAATGGGTAAMCAGGTTAGTAACTAAACAGACTAAGATCTACACAGACTTGGAGACTAGGGGTCCGTTCTTCGTACGTCGCTTGACACATCCGAGATGAATTGACACATCTAAKATGATGCMGCAAATTTGGTTCTTCGAGCACACCTGTTGTTGATGTTTAGTATAACTGGATTGAGTTGTCTAGGATTATTGCGCGTTCGTGCGTTGGTTTAAAAGGCGATATGCATCGACAGTAGAAACACTGATCACAACGCCTTCGATTGGTTGACGAAATGGCAAAGGGGCAGCTCAATTTCTTTTCTCAAGCGGAGCAAGAGCTTTTATTAGAGGGTTATGGAGAATTTCAAACTTTAATAAAGATAATAAAAAAATAAAAATAATTATTAAATACGTGAGTGCTGCCCGTGTTACATGTTATATATGCGTGTATGTATGTGTAAATATAATCTCAAATCCTGTTTGTATTAATTGCTCTTTTTGTCATCTTTAATGTCAGAGCCAGCAGTGGACCCATGCGAACATGGGAACAAGTAGACTGTAAACACTAATGCACAAAGTAATTAAAAACATTGAGTACTGTTAACTTAAATAATTGCAATTAGGTCAAATTAATAGACCTTTTTGAGTATTCAGAACTTTTTGGTATTTATGAGTTTGTAGAAATGCCACTTTTCAAGTAAGCTGAACAAATTTGATATTTTAAGTAACYGTAAGTACTTAAGTAACAGTAACTGTCACCTTAAAGTTCCACCAACTTAAAATCTATAAAGCACTGGTGGCTCCGTGGTCGGTGTTTCGATCCAATCCAAGATCAGGAAAATGCCACAACAATCAAATCCAGCTAACTGAGTTAGCGACGTATGAAGAACGAACCCTAGACAGACTAAGAACTAAGCAAGATAGTAGTTCAATGGTTAGTAGTTAAACAGACTAGTATCTAAACATACTGTACAAGAGAGGATATACACCAAAGGCTAATCCTTCTAGCAGCTAATCCTACTAGCAGCTAATCCTGCTAGGGGCTAACCATGCTAGGGGCTAACCATGCTAGAGGCCAAGCTTACACAAGGAGACACAAAGACAAGGAGGCATACGGACAGCAACAGTAACTAAACAAACTAGTGTCTTACACAGAACATTACTTACACTAACAGCTCCACAACACTAAAGCGCAATTAACAAAAATAACAAAACTAGAGCCTACTTAATACAGAGGTTAAGAAACATAAGTTAAACCAAAACAAACCRTAACCAAACAAAACAAATGCCAACTTTACATAAATGCTTGACCCAGTTTCCCAGAACAACCAGAAAGTATGTATAGAAAGTCTAATGAGCTCCCTCATCACGTGACCGAGGTGCCTTCTGGGAAACTGAGTCTACAAACAAAAGACTACAAAAAAACAAATTATCGGGCACACAGTGCCCTCTAGGGGTGAACCATTACAGCAGTATTTGGCAATACAAGTTAGGTAAATATTAAATATTTAAATATACCAACATGCTTCTTTTTCATCATGAGAACAGAACCATATTAAAAAAAACATCAACAACAACAACAAAAAAAAGAAACAGCATTAGCATTATAAGCATCAGATTTTATTGTATTTATAATTTTTTTTTTTGCAAAAATATTTATATTTCGTTTAAAAATGAAATAAACCATTAAATATGAAGAATATACTTAACAAGTTTAAAATATATAGTTTTTGCAATAGCCATGCGTATGTTGTAAAAAGATCCCTATGGTTATATGTTATAAATGAAACAATTTTAGCCTTTTTATACTGTATGAAGAAGCATTAATTTGTGATGAAATTGTACCACCCAGTGTTCAGCAAAGGCTACTGTAAATACCACTTTCARATTACTCAAATAAAGTAAAAACACACGAAAAAACTGCAATAAACTGCAAGCATTTTCTGCATTTGTTCTTGTAAATACATATAAAATGAATGCAAATCAAACAAACAAACAAACATCACCCTGTTCAAACCCCTGTTTCTTGATCTTGCAAACTTGACTTTAGATTGTAGCCGTTTACACTTGACGTCACTGCACACCTGATGAAATTCACAGCTCCACCTGACTATGACGTCATRTACACTAAGCCACGCCCACCCCGGATTTCATCAAGGAAGTGATTTCAGTTTCGTTTTCTCGGAAAAGTGAGTTGAGTGTGAAGCAGAGAGGACACCCTGAGGGACACACAACTTTAATCAGCTCTGTAAGTAACTTCACGTACACTAGTCTGATGTAAACCCTGTGATCAGCCCGCAGTCACCTGTTATTAGTGAGTTATAGAGTTATAGAGTGAAGTGAGAGTGACCTGGCTGCAGGAGATCAGAACACTGCAGAACACTGAGGGGCTTTAAAACATACAGTATATCTGTCTAACACTTACCCTGATTATTATTATTAACTCATCACACTGCAGCAAAACAGCTCTTTATTCTCAATCTGCACCTTTTAATCACACGGATTTCATCGAATGAGATCTTCCTCTGTATTCAGCAAAGAGAAAACGAAAGTAACTGCTGGCGACAGTAAAAACACAACGTTATGCAGCTTTCCTTTCCAAATAAATGACAAGAAATTCAAGGCTATACAAAGCTTCAGTGTTTACAGTCTGGGTTTTTTATTCACGCTGGATCATAGAGACGTTATCATTAATACCCTGATCTGTAACGCCACTAAAAATAATTCAGAAGGAAGTCATCGCACTGTGTGGGATTTATTACACTCACTGGATCTTTCTGGAACACAGAATAGGAAAACTGTTTTAATCTCCTTCATTCATTAATAGTATTTTGTGGTTTATTTACTTTGTTTAAAAACACACACACACACACACACACACACACACACACACACACACACACACACACTTTCCCCTACATGCGGATACAATCAGGTTGGACAGCATTCCTTTACTGCTCGATAATGTGAGATAAGTTCTCCTCCACCCCGACTGCAGAGGGTTTAATCAGTAACACACACTCTGTCATAAAGCGATGAGTGCACATGAGAMCATAAATAAATTTCCTTCATGTTTTTGATTCCAGATCTGAAGCTAGAAGTGTAAATAAAGGAAGTGATATTAGTCATGTACCAGCATCTGGAGTGCAGTGATTCAGCTGTAAGTATCACTTTTTTAATGGAAAGTTATTTGAAATGAATTATTGTAATATGTGTTGTATATAACAAGTTCCATGTTACATTAGAAGAGATCAATGACCTCGTTGTTTCCTCTGAATAACACTCTTTGATGGTAGATCAGGAACACCATATTTCTTCCTAAATTCACTCTGACRTCACTTGAATGAAAAGGTGACCTAATAGGTTTGTGCTATGAATATGCGKTGCTCATTCCAGCACACCATCCTGATGAGAAGTCGAGTAACTGTGGCACAGGGACAGGCGTTATATGGAATGATGACTGTCTGGAGCCTACCGTRTACTATAGGTCCAACTTAGGGGCATCCTGGTGTGTTTGAGGCTCTATATAGTGAGGAGCACATTGGTGGTGCTTGCGAAGCACTACAATTATAATCTCACAGGCTTATTATCCTTTCATTTCTTCCGTATGAAAGTTTGGCGCGTAACTAGTTTGTCGTAGACACGTGAATGAGGTGTCAAATCATGCAGCTTGGTCAGGAATGGGGTGTTATGACTTTTCTAAGGGTCAAAAAGTCCCATAGACTACATTGAGACCAACATTAACTATGACTATCAGCTWTATCTATGACATGGCAAGCACCACTCACATTTTGTTCAGGAAATGTACCTCTCTAGTTAGGGCCCAWGCACGATAAGGTGTGCAGGACCCTCTTGTTTTCCTAGGAATTTTTATTTTTTTAGGGCCCAAGCAGTATAAGGTGCACAGGACCCTCTTGTTTTTCCACACTTTTGGACTTTTCGGATGTCTTAACATACTCAAAAACTCCTGATACTTGGCAGACAGGTTGGAATCTGCTGCCATTAGGATGCCTGAGAGTCTCGTTGCCCAGGGCTCCCAGAGCCCCCCACACGAGATTTTGCAGCATAGCTCATACACACATTCACGTAGACACAAGAAACTCTACCAATTTARAGCTCATCAAGCTGAACAACTTTCGCACTGCATGTCCTGGGCTCAACTCAACAGGACGCCAGTTATTTTGGGTCATTTGCAAAAATGCACCCGATGGATTTTGGTATTCTCCTCCTAGGGAATTTATACGATCGCCACCAAACTGGGCCGATGTGATCTAAAGACATTGAGGATGCAATATTGCGGAGGGATTCTCAATATCTCAAATGTGTCAGTCGTGATAATGCCTTAAACTTATGCCGAAAAATGATTAATAACTTTCTGTGATATATTGTCATATATTGAATGACATTATATTCAGTGATACTCAACAAATATTTAGGGCCCAAAGTGATATTAGCCCTGTATAGTGTGTGATGTGTGCAGATTGTGCGATGAAACCGGTGGCGATGGCTTTTTCGAGGTTGTAACATGCTCAAATAACACACAGGTTGTGCGGTGCCCTCAGGGTGCTTGGGCCCGTCATCGTTGCTTGCAACTATATTTATTCATTGTTGTTTCATTCAGATTGGTTCTTCCTAGTGAGAGGTATTCCAGAATATTCAGGGCCCGTTTCAAGTGAATCACCATGTAGAACATTTAGTTTCAATCAATTTATCTAATTAGATGTCAGTCATTCCACGAGAGGTAATAATAAATGATAGCAGCACTGGGATGATTAACTATATGTTTCACTCTGCACCGCAGGGTTTCTGCAGTCATTAATTACACTAACTTTCGGTCACAGCAGGGGCGAAAGTCGGTCTGTATGGTCCAAAGTACTAAGGAGAGAGCCATAACATATACCATAACCCATATTCAAAACCAGTCACAGAAGCATTTTCAGCAAGAACATGTCTGATAACGTTCTGTCATCTTAAACAACACACTGTCTCATTAGTAAGTTGTTTCAAATCGCTTGTAAATCATCTGTGTTGTTCTGTTCATGGCTAACGCAAGCTACAAGGTTAACTAGCTCCCAACACAAGGCTGAATCCCAAATCCCTCTCCAACCCCTGATCAAGGGCACTTCTTGTTGTGTGAATCGAGGGATTGTACACCCTACATTACGCGCTAGTTTTCCATTTAACAGAACACAGAAGTTAACATAGCTGATATTCTAAAACTAAATAAGTGTAAATATGAAGTATTTCATACGTTTCTAAGGATTGTCCACCACCTTCATTTTTTTCCCCTCACCTTTTGGCTACATAGTACTGGTAAGAGTTCCTTTGATTACACTCCAGCACCATGTCCGCCAGTCGTGATTAGTTAGTTCCACCAGACATGGAAGGATATGTGTGAGTGGAGCAAAATAACTACAAAAAAGGACAAAAAAAAAGAACAAATTGAACAAACAAATCAATTGAAAATAAATGGTGTTTGTGGAATTGTTGTGCTGTTGTACTGAAACTCAGCACAGCTGTGGTATCTTCAGTAGTTGTGTTGCCCCTCATGCCTACAACTACATCACAGCTATTCTAAGATTCAGTGCAACAGCATGACCTTGTGTGATATTGTTTAAATAAGAAACAGGCAGAATGAAATAGATAAGAAATATTTGCATAAAGACAGCAGTCTGTAATCGTTACTAATATTTAACTGTCTGCTTTTCAATGTGTACATGTTTGCATTTTATGATAAAGATGACATCATCAATGCAATTTTTCAGAAAAAGAGTCAGATTGATCAGACGCCTGACCAACCAATGATGAAATCCGGCACTATCAAAGGCACACAGGTTGTTTAAAGACTTAATTAACAGCACATATTTCTGCCTAATCAAACACCAAACACATCTAATCAAAATATATCTCTTATAATCAATACAAATCACATCTAAACAACACTAATCTATCCTAATTCCATCTAATCAATACTAATCAATACTAATTACATCTCCTTTATACTTCTCATGTCCATTTAAACCGAGTTGTGTTCGGGTAATAACTTGGCTGTTCACTGACCACATGAAAGCATGAAAGCCTCAAGTTAAACACAGTGTGTCACTCTGAAATGTATGCTTTGCCTGTAAATACACTCAAACACTTTGTGAGATATAAAATTCACACATATATCATTATAAAAGGAGTAACACTGGGTTAGGCCGCCCTTTGCTCAGGGCTTCATGGTATGAATCCTATTGAATGTTGGAAACATTCCTTTAGGATTCCACTGGATATGACCGCAGTCTGTGATTCCTGCAGGATTTTCAGGTTCATCATCATGCTGTGAATTTCTGCTTCTACGACATATGAAATATGTTATAGCGAAATCATATGCAGTTACTTGGAAGATCACAGAAGTCATTCACATGTTCATGAAATAAATAGACAACTTTATTCTTAGTGACATGGTGCCTTATCACCGTAGAGATTAGAAGATGGAAAACTGTGGCCATAAGGACCGCACATGGTCAGCCGTGTGGCATTCATSTGATAATTGATTGGTATTAATGAGCTCAAACACCATTACAGCACCTCCAGCAGCCTGGCACAGGACACAGGATAGCCTGCGTCCATGGATTCTGTGTCAAATTTTGTCTGAAATGTGTCTGAAATGGGACCTGTTATGGTGTCATCTGATGATGCGCTTTTTTAGCAAGATTCTGCGAAAATCCCTGGAAACCAGCAGGTTTAGAAATACTTAAACCAGCCTGCTCTTCGTGCACAGTAAAAATCACTGAGATCACATTTTTCTACATTCCTTTACTTTACTGATGTGAACATTAGCAAAAGATACTTGCACTTATGTGCATGTTATGCACTGCTGATATATACGATTGAATAAAGTGGTCCATGAGTGACACTGTTCATTACTATATAATAATATCCTTTCAGTGGATTAGCCACATCACTTATCTTGAGCAGTGAATTTTTATGAATAAAATGCGCTTTAAGTGAAGCACACTGTATACAACCAGCCCTATACAGTACATCGTATACAATCATTATTTTATTGTCTTCTTTTTGTATGTTACTATTAGTGGTAAATTTAAGAAAAAAATGAGTACACCAAGGTGATTTTAATGATCTGATTGTGGAGCTCAGCTCTAACCTGACTTTGAACACCAAGAACTATATTCACATGAAAATTGACTTCACCTTGGGACTTAAGTTGTTGATTATGGGCTAAGGACTTAATCATAAGTCCTGCATAGAGAGTAATGCAGTATCTCTCACAGGGTATTGAACCCATGGAAGTAGACACTCCTGASKCTACAACATCAACAACATCCAGCAGTGGAGATCAACAAGTGAGTGACTGTTAAAGGCTGATGTTCCAGACTTATTTACATAACAATAAGAGATTAATTAAATGCTATGAATTATTGTTATACCTTCACAATTGTTTATTATTTATGATAGTACTTCCATCAGTCATCTGATTCCAATGTCGTTACTACACAACCTGGCAGRACTCAAACTCCAAATCTTGAGCAAACTCCTCCTGGACAAAACAATAATCAGGTCTCTCCAGTGTTCTTTTGTTTTGTTACAGTGTGAATAGTGTAAAAATTACAGTAACCATGATGAAATGATGCATACATCTCTATTTTGAATTACTAATTGTCTAATGTACATACTGTCTAATTGAATTTACCATAATAACATTAAATTAAATTTAGAATGAGTAAAAATGACAAAAAATATAAAAATTAATTATAAATAATCACAAAACAGTTATTATACGAGCCGATTCTTGTTCTTCTCATTATTATTATTATTATTATTATTTCTAATTTAATTTAATGTTTACTTTCCCTAAGATTTTAATCTACCATCATGTAGTACCTAATTGTGTGTATGTTCTTGTACAAACATGTACAAAAATGTATTTAATCAAAAAAAATTATGAGTTTCACATGACAACCTTTGTGGTATAATTAATTAATCAATCAATTACAGGACTCAGGTCGAGCAGGTCTGAGAGGATCAGATCCTGGAGTTCTAGTTGCTGCTCAGGATAGCATCAGACTGTTTCTTAGTTTCTCATTGACACTGTGTGATCTAAACCAGTGACTATTTGAATAAATGTCTGACCTTCAGATGTGATTTTGTTGTAGATTTCATCACTGTCTGAGAATCCTTCTGCAGTAACTGAGGGACAGCAACAAGACCTTCCCACTGACCTTCAAAACATTGTACTGCTAGATCAGATTCAACACATAATAAATATTAGAAAGTTAACATTTTCCACTGGAAAAAAAAATCTTGATATTATGAACATGAATATATAAT
Source organism: Clarias batrachus (assembly GCA_003987875.1). Classification (NCBI taxonomy): domain Eukaryota; kingdom Metazoa; phylum Chordata; class Actinopteri; order Siluriformes; family Clariidae; genus Clarias; species Clarias batrachus. The sequence goes on along the minus strand of QMIH01002286.1, from coordinate 8,827 downwards.
AAATATTTCAGGAGTATAAATTCACTTAGCAGTATTTTCCTTATATATATATATATATATTTTTTTTTTTAATATTACAGGATCTGTATACATCAGGTGATCAAGTCCCTGCACCCTCAGACACATCTCAGGTTAATATACATTTCTTAAAGCATTATCAGTATTATCAGGATTAACACTGCCCTTAGTAAGCGCTAACTTTTACTGTTTTTCATGATGGTATTTTAGATACATGGAAAATATGTGTTATTTAAAAATATATCATGCGTGTAGACTTACAGTGTGTCTATTTGTCTAGATGTCTTCATCAGCGTCTAAGAGTTTTGATACCAAACCTAAGAAACGTGAAACAAACCTTCTGGCGAATCAGAAGAAGGTGAATATCACATTTAATAATGTGTTTAATCAGCGGTTAGTCATCATGTACATAAAAGAGTCAACATTTTGTTAGCAAATGAGGAGAAAATGACATGCATATCTACATATTTAAAACGAGCATTAGTGCCCGTCATTGACAGGTTAAGCGTTTTTAGAAATAGTTAAAAGGTTAACGCTAAAAGTAATCATCTTTAATGTAATCAGTGGTTTTTTTATTATTTCAAGCTGAAGCCCGCGTACATGTTTGCCTCTCTTTCTGTACGGAGAAAGAATTTATTTTATAAAGAATTTTATTACTACACATAAATAAAATGTTCTAAGGGTGAGTAATCTAAAGTGTGTTAACGCTACAGTAATTTATGCTTCTGCCATCAGGCAAATACACGTCCTGTTTAAGTAAATTATTACATCCGGCAGATGACTGTTCATAACATCACTTTCACTCGCGCTCACCTCAAACAGCTGCAAATGTGTTTGCTTTAACGTCATTATTTTTATCTCATTGTGGCGTTTCACATGTCTGCCTTTTATTACCGCCACGGTTTTGGACCATACAAGACAAACTGGTTTTAAACTTCCTGCAGGGAGAATAAGCATACAGTACATTGATCGGTCCATTCACCTCTGAAGGTGCAGTTTTCATAGTCTACTTGACTTTTTTAGGATAGGTCAAACATTCGTTTCTGTTTTGTGAGCATTTGGGCACCTTATATAGTACTGTAGGTGCTTTATGGTCGTTTCTGCATCTTCAGCATACACTGTGTATTTACAGTGAACTATCGTGTTGATTGGTTCTATTAAATGACGCATATAGCCACGCCCACCATGAAGAATAAGCGCTATAGTCGTCCAAAAAAGCGATGGCTGCTGTGACATACAGTAATCTGGCACATCTGGCACATGTAACTGCTCACAATGTTTCTTCTACTCAATATTTTGATTTTATTTATGGCGCAGGTTTAACGTCTGGCAAATACTGAAGGACTGGCGAGGTTAAAGTAAATTCTGTGATGTTGTGACAAAATCGGCTGGACAGACATACAGACAAACAGACAGAATTTTTTCTGAGACTGGTTTCAGGTCCTACAATGTCCTACTCATTTGCTAATAAAAGTGCTCTAAACATGTACATCATGAATAAAATATAATATTGCATTTTTTATTTTTTATTAAGTGGGATTAAATTATTAATTCCAAATGACAAATCCCACATTTCTTGTTATTGAAGATTCAGTAAGAGGAAATAAGTATTCAAACACATTAATCATTACTTAATACAAGACTATTTCATGTAATCAAATGAAATTTACATGCAATGTCTTTTGATTTTTGACAACGTATTTCGACACTGTAGTCAGAATATAAAATATGCATGTAAAGGCTACATAAAAATAAATCTCGAGGAAACTTTAGGGCAGACTGCAACTRGTGTGATTATAAAGGTGTTACTATTTCCTAAAGTTCTCGGAGACAAGACAACCTTAACACTGCGCTTCCACGCCARCGGTAAGGAAGGAAAGAGAGAATCCCCACTTAAAATAGTTGCATTATTTAAATAAGATAAATTGAAGTTGCTATTAAGGACCAACTGCTGTAATTTTTTATGGCAACAAATTTCTTCTTGATTTTTTTTGTGTGTAAGTAAAAGTCATCAGTGCACATGAGCTCAGGACATGCAACAAAACCACCAACATATTATTGGTGCTGATTGTCTTGTTACWTGTACTTTATATACAAGATGAGAAGATGACGCATGRCACTSACACTGAAAGAGTTTTTTATTATGTGTTAAGAAAAGACACCTGGATCTGTCTGCTAATGCACACGCTAAATGCTTATATTAGAAATTTTTGATGCTGCTTACTTAAGACCAAAAATACTGAGGATGTTTTTATTATTTATTTATTTATTTATTTTTTACTGTAATACTGTCAATATTTATATTTTCTTTGTTTAAAAAARATATCATAATTTCTATCTGGGTAATAATATCAAATGCTATGAAAGGTTTTTGAAAAAAATATATGTATTGCTCCAATTCTAAAGGATATAAACCCCACAGGAGTAATACTGCTCGAGATAGAGAGGCGTAACACCACCATGTTGTGAAAGCACCTGATCAGTGAAAGCGTGTTGAGACAGTGTTTCTCTGAATATTTGCTACAGTRAATGGAYCATGAGAATTCTGTGAGCTGTAATGAACATTTTTTCCTGTTTTCTTTAATACATTAGGATACAGCAGATGATGATCTAAACCCCACAGCACCTCAGGAYGTTGCAAAGGTTTATATGACGGTGGACTGGCCAGGAGAAATACCTCAGAGATGGAAATCACATCTGCAAAAAGCTCTACAGACCTGGTGTTCTCAGCAGCCTTTTAATGATGAACAGAAATGCACTGGTGATGTAGTTCGACTTTTAGGTGATGAACGCACTGCAGAGGTGGCGATCACGCCATCTACGGGTGAGAATGCGCATTATTTTTGTTGCAGTTTAGAGAACCGAATAGAATTCATTTGAACCACAACCCAATAAAATAAATCAGCAAATTTGTCATTTTGTTTTATACCTTTGGCCTTAAAATCAGTCTATTTCTTCACCATTCTCAACAGCTTTGAAGGAGACGAAAGCTGCAACTTTAACATTTAAGCAGCTTGATAAGTGCGTCACAGTGCAATTTCAGAAAGATAAACCAAAGTCTCTGRATAAAGATTCCAKCCCAAAGGTAAGTACTGATTTTCTAGATTTTCCTTTATTTATTTATCAAAAATAAAGCACTCATGGACACTGTACAAAAAACAATCAATACAAATATGAAATACAAGCGACACAAAAAACAAGCAATAATAAATACCAACGTCAACAATTAGAACATTTTATGTTTTTGTTTGCTGCCTAATATTTTTATTTTACTTAAGAGCATTTTCAGCTGCTTGCTGCATCATTTTCTTTATATATATTTTTTATTTATTTGATATTTGTTTATAAGGCACTTGAGTGTTTAATTTTTAAGGAAAGAAAATGTGTTAATTGTAGTGGGCTGTGCCCAGATGTGTTACTTCAATTGATTGAAATTAATTATTATTTTGGAAGCTGGATCATAATGAACTGACTACATCAAAAATGAAAAGTCATCAAATCATATGGGTTATAATCAGATTATCATCATATTTCTGTATGGAAAATGACAGTTCATCAGAATAACTGAATATCAGAATAAGAGCTGCAGATAAACACAAACTCTAAAAAAAAAAAAAAAAAAATCCTACTGACATTATGAACAATCCACTTTTGGTGGAAAAAAACAAAACAAAGACAAAGCTTCTTCTCGAGGCAAAGTGTCCGACAAAGGTTCACAATACTACCACTTAATTTGTAGGTTATTTTTTGTGTGTCACTCCCAAATGACAATCGTTTATGAGATGATAGGAATAGCATCAGTCCACACAAACCATTTTTACTCCTAGTGGTTTGAACATTATAATATAATTTGACTTTTAATTAAACTGTACACATTTGTATTTCTATATTTGTTAGGAGAACATGACTGTGAAWGAAATAATTCAACCTGATCACATGAAGGATGCMGGMGCTGCGTCTAATGTTCCTGGACACACGGACATGTCAGGAGCTGCTAATGCTCTTACTGTCCCTCCCTTTCTATACTGTTATCTCAGTCAAGCTTACAGAAAGGAACTGGARGAGATCGAGAAGAAGTTTGGAGTTCAAATAAATGCAGAAACATGTGTTTCAATCTGTGCTAAGAAAGCTAATGAGAAGAGCGAGAGTGATTCCGTCAGCAGAGCTACTCGGGCCTTTACTGATCTTTACCTGGATAAAGTAAATAATACCAAATCTGTCTCTGTCTCTCAATCTCACATGGAGTCTGATGTAATGAAACAGGTGCTGCAAAATATTCCGAATGAAGAGAACAAGATCCTGCTAAGCATGTCAGCAAATAACAACCTGCTGTTTGCACCAGAACATATTATTACATCTACGGTTGAGAAGCGGTTAAACTTGGAGCCTGCAGCATCAMCTAGCTACAATAATCCCCACAACACTGAGATGGACACTACGCAGTGGAGATCCTCAGGAAGTTGGTCTTTAAGGCAGACACCAAATAACTTGGACATGGACATCAAAAATGCACAAGCTGCAGTTGAGATGGATGAGACACACTGGAAATTATTAACCACTGTTTTTGTGAAACAGTTACAAGAAATCGAAAATAAATATGGGGTTCAGTTTGGTGCTGATCCTGTCGAAGGAGGGGTGAAGATGTCAGCACAATCCAGAGGAACTCATCAGGTCAATCTCGAAGCTTACGCCCTCAGAGCCTTAACTCATCTCTACCAAAAGGCTGTCACCTCAGCAGTCACCTGTGATCTTAAAAACTCTCTTTACACTGACATAGCTGAACAGATACGTAACTCTCGACACAGTCATGTGGGTGGAGGAGAAAGAAATGGAAGCTGGAAACTTTTTGGACTGCCAAAGCATCTCATTCCCGCTATAGCTGATATTGAGAAGATTATTGGACAACCTGTATTTAATGAGGAGACAAAACTATCGCTGGGATATCCATGGGATCTTTCACAGGCAAGTGCATTTCAGAAGGGGCAAATGGGCATGGAGGAGATGAGAGGGGCACATGGCACTGACCCGACAGGTGAAACAAAGGACTCTGGTTTCAACCAAGACTTCATTAATAGAGCAAAAGAGAAAAAAGAAAAGAAAGAAAGTGAAGATAACTGTTCTATCTGCTTGGATACGTTTACTCAAAAGACAACATTGGGCTGCGGTCATGAGTTCTGCAAAGAATGTCTGGAAAAGTCAATAAAGAGCACTGGACAAATTTGTCCTTTGTGTAAGAAAATCTTTGGGATATTAAAGGGGAACCAGCCTGATGGAACAATGTCTGTTCAATACATCAATCACAAACACCTCTCTGGCTTTCCTGATTGTGGCTTAATTGAAATTACTTACAACATACCCCATGGCTTTCAGACAGTAAGAGAACATTCTCATTTCTTGCTTAAAATCATTTAACTGCAAATGATCTGATGTGTAACATCTACATTAAATGTAGTGGCATATGACTGTAAGGTGGATTTTTTGTTTGGCTGCATGCATGGTGTAACTTGCAAAGTTTTCTTTGTCATATATTCCAATTAACTGCCTTTTTAACTAGCAGGAATGGTTATTAACTAGCAGGTAAAAGACTTCCCGGCACACAATTTAAAATCAGGAGTCCTGTACCATCAGGAAAGAAAAACTCCATAGAGTCAGGTTGTCAGCTGACTTCATTTTATTGCCACATAATGTTGCTGAGCCTAAACCTTAGCAACTGAAGCAACCCTACATCTTAACACTGCCTCCAGAGGCTTGTACAGTGGCCACTATGCATGATGGGTGCATCGCTTCATGTGCTTCCCTTCCTACCCTGACGCTCCCATTGCTCTGGAATAGGGTCAGTCTGGACTGATCACACCACATGACCTTTATCCATTGCCCTGAAGTCCAATGTTTATGCTCCCTAGTGAACCCATAATGATGACTAAAAAGAAATAACAATTATGGCACATGATAAAGTGGTTGGCTTTCTAGATTTAATGTATCCGTGTGAGACTTGGTTGTGCCCATCCCAGGGGAAGTCAGAGACGGCATGAATGCCAATCCTTTGTACTACAGCATAATACTAGTTACAGGGTTTAATCTAATTATACTGTTTACACTGACATTATATTTTAGCATATTCATCTCTAATGCCAATTTTGCACAACTTTATTATTCAGAGTGAACATCCAAACCCTGGAAAGCCGTACAGTGGGGCTCATCGAACTGCATACTTRCCCAACAACTCTGAAGGAAAMCATGTGCTCCAGCTTCTGAGAAGGGCTTTTGATCAGAAACTCATCTTTACTGTTGGATTTTCCAGAACGACTGGAGCAGATGATATGGTTATCTGGAATGATATTCATCACAAAACAAGTATACAAGGGGGTCCAGAACGGTAATTACAGCGCATCTTAAACATAATCTAAAAAAAAGAACATTTTGTATGATATTAAACATACTTAAGCATATATCATAATATTAAAGGTAAAAGGAATTTCTTCTTTCCACAGTTATGGCTATCCAGACCCTGGTTACCTTAAAAGGGTAAAAGAAGAGCTGAAGGCCAAAGGCATTGAGTAAAGATTAAATACAGATGTTTGAATGAATATTTTATGTATAGCTTTAATACTCTATAAACAAACACCAAATCTCCCCAAACAATGCAAGACTTTCTAATTGGGGTCAAATATACTGTAAATCTTTATGAACATTTTAAAATAAAACAGTATATAACATGACTAATGCAGATTAGGTGTTGTCTTGAAATGTTTTTTTTGATATATTTGATGGA
>QMIH01002285.1:8110-21039 GCA_003987875.1 Clarias batrachus | reverse complement strand
CTTCCTTGTAATTACATTGCTACTTTTTTGAGACCGAAGATATGGACTAACATTGCATTTAGACTAATAACCTATTTGCAATAGTTTTAAAAAGTTTATTTTTTAAAAAAAGTAAACATTGCATTTTTACTGATTATTGGCAATGTGTGTTGGAGTGTGTGTTTAGATGAAATCCCTACAAGGATTAGACTTTTTTTTTTTTTTCATTGACTTTTTGCTAGTTCCACAGAAGGGAAACAACTATTATATATTTGTCATTAAACAAACAAACAAACTGATGCTTCTATTTCTTTGTTATTTAGTGTTTAGTTATTAGCAGTAATAACTTTCAAAGGAGGTTCCACACAAGAATATTAAGACAAACGTGTGTGTTCGTTTACATCAAATGTCCCCACAAGTGTTAGACATGTTTTTTTTTATTTTTTTTTTAACGAGGACTAGTCCCCAGATGAATAATGGCAATAATGTCAGAGGGTCCTCACAAGAATATTGAGATAAATGTGTGTGTTTATATCAAGTGTCCCCACAAGGATTTATTGTTATTTCATGAGGACTTTTGACTTGTCCCTAAAGGAAAAACTCATTTTTTATTTGTCTATAAACAAACAAACAAGCTTCTATTCCTGGAACTAAAAACTGTTACTTTTTGGTAACTGAAGTTAAGGGTAAATTTAGGTGCATGTCAATGGAGTGTCCTCACATAGATATTAAGGTGCGTGTGAGTGTGTGCGCACTTTAAAAATGCTCGTGGTGGCTGTGGGACTCCTCATGCTTGTTAAATGGGAGTGATGGGAGGTCGCCATATTGGATCCGCTGTCTCACAGGCCGAGAGGAACAAACAGACCCCTGATTGGTCCTCGGTTTTCGGCTCGTCGTTCTGGAGCTCCATGTTATTTTTAATGTAAGCGTGTGTGCAGCTCTCGGTCTGGAGGAGGCTACAGGAGGGCCCAGGACGGCTGGGTGTGTTTTCTCMTGCTTGGGTAAGGCTAGCTAAGCTAAACCAGGCTAAGCTAGTTGGAATTTGAATGGATCCGAGGGTCGCTTGGATTCAGCCGGAACAGAAGGGACCTGCTAACGCGCTATGGATGCATGTGTGGGAGACGTCTCAGGGAATCCGGACTAACCATCAGACCGAGCTGTGTGTCAGCGCCGGGGTTTTGTGTAAAGACCAAGGGGCAGATGTTCACGGGTGTTCATCCGGCACCCACCATCCTCCTCCTCCTTCTTCTTCTTCGTTACCATCATCTTCTTCGTCTTCTCATCAAAGCAATGCAAACAGTACTAGTATCCGGAGCTCCTTCTCGACATTATCGATTAATAATAATAAGAACGTTAGCGCCGTGAGCCCAAGCGGCATGTCTCCCACTGACTCCCGGTCTCCTCCTGAGCCGGGCACGGACTCCGCCGTAAGGGCTAACGAGACCAACAGAAACCGCGTGTGTTTCAGTTACACCGAGCTGAACAACGTCAACCAGAATCACCTCCACAATCATAACCATTATCTCCACCATCATCACCACCACCAACATTCGCGATTCTTCCATCAGGAGGAGCAGCCGTATATCCAGCAGAACTGCATGAAGCGCTACCAGTTCAACCCCGGGTTTAACAACCACAATAATCACCATCACCACCACCATCATCATCACCATCATCACCCGGGACGGAGGAAAAATGAGAATAAAGCGAGCACATACGGGATTAACTATCTTCTCTCTAACTGGAATAACGGCAATCATGCAATCAGTCCAGTTACACTGTGGAGAAGCAGGACGTACAGCCCAGGGCTTAACGGGTGAGCTTAACCTTTCTACACGATCATATTTTTAATAATATATTTTAAATATAATAAATACATATTGACATTATGTCATGGCACGAGGCTAATTCGTTTTGCGCGCGTGCCAATTCGGTTGGTCGGTCTGTCGGTTGGTTAGCAAAAAATGCTAGCTTTTTTCCCTTTCTTTTTTATATATAAAGTAGTTTGCCTCTGCTTAAACGCTGCTGATATTTTAGTTTTTCCATGTTTAATTTTTTTTCCCCTCAAGTTGTCTTAAAACGTCTTGTTTGAAAGGTTAAACATGCTTCGACAAACCTACATACAAACAAGCAAACAAGTATTCCTTTTTCAAGAAAATAAAACTCCAGGAGCTAACTTGCTAGTAAGGCTAATTCTTATTAGCTAACTGGCTAATTTTTCTCAAACATAGAGGTCAGTTCATTATGCACAAGTTTGACATATCTATATATTGAGAGAGAAAGGATGGACGTTCAAGTCAAACAGGGACTAACAGGCCACAGAGTAAAAACTCCCTTTATTTCTCTACAGGGAGAATCATGTGATCATTGTCTCAAAGCAGCTTTACAGAATCAAAATGGGGGGCGGGGGAGGCGAAATCACCTATAAAATGTGTGAATAACTGTGTCAGTCAAAATGATCAGATTGTCCCTGWTGAGCAAGTCGGGATAAATCGGGTGACATTGGCAAGGAAAAACTTCCTAAGATGGCAATTGGAAGAAACCTTGAGCGGAACCAGACTCAACAGGGAACCCATCCTCATTTTAGCGGAGACCGTTTTTGTAATCATACTGTGTGTTAGGCAGCTGGAGGTTCAATATAACAGGAGAGGTGTTAATATGGAGTCCAGTTTCGTCATTGAAGGCTAAGGTACAAAACTGTAGGAAGTTCCAGTCCTCATGGTAATGTGCAACTGTCCCCAGTCACCACACGGGTCCCCATGCAACAAGATCTATAACCAGAAATGGGGCACCAAGATGAGTCCGACAAGTCCAGGGTGCAGAGGGGGTCTGGATCACTGGCAGCTCAAGAGTGACGTGTAACTGTAGAGAGAGAGAGAGGAGAAGAGAAAAARAAGTTCGCGCTCAGGGGTTGCTGATCAGAAGGTCAAGCCCCCGGATCTCCACACAACCACTGTTGAGGCTTTGAGCAAGGCTCATTACTCTCTGCTCCAGGGGCACTGTGTCCTGGCTGAACCTGCACTATTAACCCAAAATTTTCACTGTGCTGTAAAGTACTGTACATGTGACAAATGTAGCAGGGGATTATATAGGTTAAGATTGTTGATCACAGATCCCACWTCACTAGTACCATCATAGTTTTCTCAGTACACCAGAGACATGATTGGACTGCCTGAAATGTCACATCTGAAACGCTGGCCTCCCAGGAACTTCTTTAAAACAAACATGCRGAACTGGCTTGGAGTGAGGTCAGGACTTTACAGGGGATGTGACAATAACTCCAAGCCATGTTCCTGTAATGTGCAAGTGGTGTTGGTGAATGACTGTGTGTACAGTTCACGCAGACGGATGCGTCTCTTTTGCATGTTGGCGACTAATTGTCCGATGAGCAGTCCTGATCCTGTTCCAGTGAATCTCGCAACAGAATGTATGAGCTGCAAAAAAGTAACACTTTTCCCTTAATTTGCACCATTTAATAAGGAGCATTCTTCATCTTCGAGATTCAAGAGATTTTATTTGCCATCTGTACACACACCAGTTGGATTTTTTTTGTGCAGAAGTTCTCTGTCAGTAATACTTTTTATATGCRAAAGAAAGATGAATAAACATAAATTGCAGGAAATAAATAGTAGAAGGAAGCTGCCAGAATGTAATGAGAATAATCTAATACTGAAATGAACTATGGTATGTTTTTAAACATGATCCTCACCACATTTTTAATCTTTTTCAAGCTCGTATTAAGTCTAATCCTACACAGAGATGTATTTAAATGAGTTCCAGTTTAATGGTATTTTGACATGTGTCTGGGAAAACCTTCTCTGTTCATATAAGTACTAAAGAATGATCTTCTATTTAAAAAAAGAAAAATAATGGTACATTTAATCTTTTGGGATGCAGCTTATTTCTTGATTTATTTAGCTCACCAATTTAATTTTCWTTTTTTTTGCTTACAAGGTTCACGAGACGGACATGATGTAAAATTAACTCTACAGGAAATGTATGCCTTTTCGCCTTCATGCTACCCACATTTTCCACCATTTGTGTGTCAGGATCGAATCCCTCCTTAAGGCATGCACAGCTGGACCGGGCGACTGGCTTCTGGGGATGTTTAAATCCTAAATTTGAGCGCCATTCAGCTGGAACAGGAACATGGCAAAGGCATTAAAGGACATTGAGAATTGACAACACCAGTCCATGCATTTTGGCCTATAATTTAACATTCTGTGCTTTTCTTTAACCCTTAGGTCGACATGGACTGTCTATCATGTGCGCCGCCATTTCAGCAGCTGTGGTCAGTCAAACATTTAAAGCRCCAGTGAAGGGTGGAGTGTAGGAAGTGGTTGCAGATTGTGTATTCTGCATTGTATCTAAACTCAAGTGAATGGCCTACTACATGGTCTTATAACCACAGCCTGTGCTTGTCTGTCACTGACAACGATGTTTGCATTTGTACCGTCTGTATATTTAGGTGATAAGTGCACTGCTGTAGGCCTATTAATGTCTATATTTTATATCCTTTTTCCTTTTGTTCAAGGCTTCATGAGGAGATTATAGACTTCTACAACTTCATGTCCCCTCGACCTGAAGAGGCCGCGATGAGGCAAGAGGTAGTCGACCGAATCGAGTCAGTCATCAAGGAGCTGTGGCCAAGTGCTGACGTGAGTGAAATGTCTGGTTCCCTTAAACTTTTCATACACAATCACATGTTATYGCTTCAGCTGTAAGATATTTTAATTAGATTTTTGTTTCSCCTATTGTGACCTCAATTAAGAGGACACCATTCCCCAGATTGTTTCTTAGCTCCGCCCAGCTCTGTTCAGCTCAGAGTTTGAGGTGYCTTATCTGAGGGGGATTTCTGATTGAGCGTTAACAGACACATTTTGCAGAAGTTAAAGAATTAGTAACATATGGGACCTTTACTGCTGAGTCTTGTTTGATATGATGGGTCTTACAGTTACAGGAAGCAAAGCACAGTGATTGTTCTGACGTCTTTAATTCCTGATATTTGCATACAGTTACAGTTTTCAGTTTGTTATTTAATGGAAAATCATATTTGTTATTCAGTCATGGTTGTGTTTACTGTTGCGGAGTATCTGCATAACAGGTTAATTCCTGTTATAAAACACATTTAAACTGTTGTTCCCTCATTAGCCTGTCCTTTTTTTTCTTCTTGAAGTTAATAAGACAAAAAAAATATTTTTGTGTTGTAGAGAAACCAGAAAACCTACTGGACAAATAAAAGTCGTGTCTCTGGAGACACCTTCCATAAACCATTAAATTAATGTTTCCTTATGAAAATATAAAACAAACAAACAAAAAAACCTTATTAATTTAGTGTTTTCCTTGTTAAATGGAAATACATTTTGTTCTTTCTTGAGTGCTTTCGTCCAGAACGTTTTGTTAACGTGAATTTATTTTGGAAATAAGTGCAACTGAGAGAAAGCACTTGGAGCAACCAGAGAAGCATATTTCTGGTGTTTTGTTATGTTTATCGAGCTTTTAAGAGCTCCCAAACTGCAGATTTTTCTTTTGCCGTCTCTCCAGCCATCTTAAGTTTGATCCGTGTTCCCACTTGGATGTCAATCGATAGTTCTTGCGCACTGAGCTTTAGCTGAAAATCTTCTGATTGCACCAAACAGCTGTTCTAGCTGGCATAAAAATGGTACAGTTTTTAATCAGTAATTTAAAATCCTAAAAATGTTCATGTTAATAGTTATAGTTTATACTTTTTGTTCTGTATGTGTTCTAATTCATTCCTATAAATTTTAAATTCTGTAAAGCTGCTTTGTGGTTAAATGCACAATACAAATAAACATTTAATTGAATTTAATAGTGTCCAATTTATGATTCATGCTTTTTATGTTTCCATTTCTTCTGTGCAGGTACAGATATTCGGCAGCTTTAGCACTGGACTCTACCTCCCAACCAGGTGAGTTAGCATGTACTGTACTGTGTGCTCAGTCTCAATGGGGACCCCTAATCATTTAAAATTACTCTGAAATGTTAATATGGATGAGACTTGTTTTTTTTTTTTKGGGACTCGTCGTTTTGTAACATCTCTGAAAGGATAAACGTTTGTTGTTTGTGCTTTACACAGTGACATTGACTTGGTGGTGTTTGGGAAATGGGACAGACCGCCCCTGCAGCAGCTGGAGCAGGCCCTCCGGAAAAATAACGTGGCCGAGCCATTCTCTATAAAAGTGCTTGATAAAGCTACGGTGAGGGACACGTAGCTTCATTGATGATTTTTATAAAACCACTATTTATTTTTCTTGTATTTTGATATATTTTTTCTTTTAATTAAAGGTACCAATTATTAAATTGACTGATCAGGAAACAGAGGTCAAAGTGGACATCAGTTTCAACGTGGAGACTGGAGTCAAAGCCGCCCGCTTCATCAAGGATTATGTAAAGGTAAATTAATATAAACGCACATTTCGTCCTCAGATCGGCATCCTTTCATTGCCATTCATTCTGAATCTTGATTATGAACTTCAGGAGCTRAAATAAAAATTCTACCGTGAAAAGCTTTTCATAATCGTATTCATCACAATGTGATCTTCAGTGAAACTTATTAACATTTTCCGCTGAGTTATTTTTGCTTTAATTACATGTTGGTTTAATTTGTATTACCCAGAATACCCCACTGCTTATAGTGGTGGAGTCTGATTTAGCTTTCACTTCATCTCTGCCTCAACCTAGCGAGATGCAGTGGAGCACAAGTCGTTCAGATACTKTAGATACACTATGTTGCCAAAAGTATTCGTCTGCCTGCCTTCACATGCAAATGAACTTGAGTAACATTCAATAGGGTGTAATAATATGATGATGGCCCCGCCCCCTTTGCAGCTAGAACAGCTTCAACTCCTCTGTGAAGGCTTTCCACAAGGTTTAGGAGTGTGTTTATGGGAATTTATGACCGTTCTTCCAGAAGCATATTTGTGAGGACAGACACTGATGTTGGACGAGAAGGCCTGGCTCGCGGTCTCCACTCTAATTCATCACAAAGGTGTCCTGTCGGGTTGAGGTGCAGGCCATTCAAGGTCTTCTACAACAAACTCGCTCATCCATGTCTTTATGGAGCTTTATGGCGCAGTCATATTGCAACTGGTGTGGGGATGTTTATCAGTCATTGGGCTCGGCCCCTTACTTCCAGTGAAAGGAACTCTTAATGCTTCAGGCATTTTGGAGAATTTCATCCTCACAGCTTTGTGAAACGGCCCCTTCCTGTTCCATCATGACTGCACAGAGTCCTGACCTCAACCCCGATAGAACGCCTTTGGGATGAATTAGAGCGGAGACTGCGAGCCAGGCCTTCCAGTCCAACATCAGTTTCTGTCCTCACAAATGCACTTCTGGAAGAACGGACAAAAATTCCCATAAACACACTCCTAAACTTTGTGGAAAGCTTTTCCAGAAGACTGAGGAGTTGAAGTATATGTATGTGAAGGCAGGCGAGCGAATACTTTTGGCAGATTCAGAATTTTTTAGTGGATCCTTCTCTCTCTACTCCTATATAAACAGATCAAATCTGTTTAAACTGTCAAAACTCAACATTCATGCTAATACAATAGTGAACTCTGTAGCACTCATCATAAAAAGCTTTAAAAAAAAAAAAAGWGCTTTGAAGTTTCCGTCATTGGAAACATCATACAGTATATTTCATTGTGGTTTTGTCGTGGCAAAAAGACTGTAGCCTGTAGATGGTGTCTCATTTTTTTTCCGTTACCTCCACTAGGTTCCAATAAATTGATGCTATAACCTCATTCTGTCACTTTCACCACTCTTCGCAGCATTCTTCATGCTCGCTTCTCGAACAGGTAGGATATACTGTGGCACAGATTCTCCGGAGCCAGCATGTGAAGCATAAAACACGCTGACTGTTTGCTAACATTTCCCAGAACTAAACCAATAGACGATGAAACGCCTGCGTGTCAAATAAGCGCTCTTAGCTTGAGCTACACGTCGTGCCTGTGAATGATGTTTTTTCTTTAATTTTTTTTCCCACCGTGCCGGTTTTCCGTTGTCACACCTCTTCCTGCTGGAACCAGAGCCAAAACGTTCCCGCTGCTCTGAACAGATGGATCGGCCTTGTGCGAAATAAGTCTCTTCTGAAGTGTGTGTGGGTTTCTGAAGTGTCCCTTTTTTTTTTCTTCTTCTTCTTCTTGGCAGAAGTATACCGTGCTGCCTTATTTGATCTTCGTGCTGAAGCAGTTCCTCCTGCAGAGGGATCTGAACGAGGTCTTTACCGGAGGGATCAGCTCCTATAGCCTCATCCTGATGGTCATCAGCTTCCTGCAGGTCAGTATGTGGGGTGTATAGTAGTCTGGAATTAGTAGGAAAATGCATTTTGAGTCTACTCGAGGATGGGATCATTTCAGTCTAGATTTTTTTTTTTCATTAAGTGCGAGCTGTTTGTCCAGACCAGGCCTCACTGCAGGAGAAATGTACGGTATTCTGAGTCATTTTGAATGTGCTTGTATGGTAGTGCAGCATGAAGGAAATATTTTTGTGTAAACCCATGTGAGCCTGTTGAACATCCCATACTAGATTTATGCTCCCTTCGCTGTTACAGTAAGCTCCATTCTTCTGGAAAGGCTTTCATCAGGATTGTAGAGCAAGACTGTGAAGATTTGTTCAGTTCATTCAGTTCAGTCAGCTGCAGGAGCGTTACAAAGATCAGACGCTGATGTTGTCCAAAGGTGTTCGGTGGGGTTAATCTCAGGTCTTTTGTGCAGGTCACTCGCACAGAAGTCTCCCTAGAGCATGCTTCAGGTTGCTGGATCAGGCTTGGGTCTCTTAGGCCATGTCCACACGTAGCCGGGTATTTTAAAAAAACTTAGTTTTTAAAAATAATTCTGTCCACACGACCTAGGGTTTAAAAATATCCCTGTTAAGCGCTGTTAGGAGCCTCCTTACTCAACAGGGGGACCAATCACACGCCGAGACAAAACATCATTACCTGTGGCGCTTCGTAGAAGTCCAACCGGGTCTCGTCCCAAACCTGTGGGGTCTGTGTGTGTTGTCAGAGTTTTGTACAGGATGTAGCAGCAGTGAGATTCATAATACATTCAGGCACCTGTTCATTAACGTAATGTGTGAGTAACTGCGCATGTGTGTACACGCATGTAAAAAAAAAAAAATAAAGTCCAGTACACAACGTTAACACAGTCACTAGTTTACTGTACATAATTCCGCTATTGCACAGAAAATATCCTCATAAACAAAGCTAACATCAAATCAAGGAGACGAGCACACAGACACAAGGTGATGTTAAAACAAGMCGAAATCTCCATTTTCCGTCTGTCCACACAACACAACTGAAAACGGAGTTTTGGAAAATCTTCACTTTGGCCGGAGTTTTCAACGACCAAAACGGCGTTTGCGTGTGGACGAAAAGCAGAAGGTGGAGAAAAATCTCAGTTTTTAAAAAATTCCCGGCTACGTGTGGACATGGCCTTAGTCTCTAGTTTCAGGGAAGTGACATTGTGATTGTACCAGCATTCCGAGACATTCTAAAAAAAAAATATATATATATATATATATATATATATTCTGCAAATCAGATTGCTTCGGGTGTCCATATACGTTTGGCCAAAAAAAAATGTTTAATTACACATTTTTGCAAATTCGTAGGCAGGTTGTCTAACAGCAACCTGCCTATTCCCAACCCAATATATGTTGACAGTTGGTGAAAGAACAACTTGTTTTCTTCGTTTCGTTATATATGACCTCTTATTAAATATGCATAGAAGGATTATGCAGGAAATTAGGCGAAAGTAGTAGAGAGCATTGGTGCCTCTGGTGCATGTATGTTCAGAAGAGATGGGAATCCCCGGGGACCGCGCGATAACGATTTGTAGGTGTCGATCTGATGCGACGATTTTATACACTAACGGTCAAAATTTTGGACGCCTTTTTACTCCATGGTCTTTCCTGATTTGTCTCTTTCTATGTTGTAAAAAAAAAATGCTGAAGCCGTCCAAAAAATATATATTAACTGTTCAAAGGAGATTATTATAGTGAGATGCATCTGCTACTTAGATGCTCTGTAAAGCCTTCGTAATGTCTTTAATCAGGGGTGCCGTTTGTTAATTAGTGATTTTTGAGGCAGATTTAAATTTTGCTCTTGCTTTCCTAGAGAGACAGTTTCATCATGGTGCTTGATGTGATGATGCAAATGCACTCGACAGTACTGTTGTTGCAAGGACTGTTCCAGAACAGCTGACCTTCATGTCTTAAAATAGCAACTGACTGACACTTCTTGTAATTACTTAATTACCTAATGCCATACAGTGTTTTTCATAATTTCTTCTTATTGTTTTGAAAAAAATGCAGTCTAGTTATCCAATCTTTTGACTGGTACTGTAAATATTAAAATTTTTTCCACACTTTTGTTACAATTCAGAACAAACTTGCTGGGTGAACAGTCTAGAGTGTGCCACCTGCAGGATCATGGAGGAACAGCAGCATTTTATCAACTTGTAAAGCTAGACAACTGAAAAATGATTTAAAGATTTTCTGATTTTTGAGTTAGTCTGGCTATACATGGGTCACGAGACGAAAGAATCACAAGACGTACAGTGAACTGAATCATCTTTCCCCCCATTCCTAATGATCAGTAACTATTACAGTTAATCAGAAGAAATGGTTAGCATTTAACAATAAAAGAGTAGCAGATACTGTGAAATTTAAACAACTGATTAATGCTTTTAGTGTGTTTGTGACTAACTATAGGATAGATTTAGAAGTTATCTATAGGATGAAAAAAATCCTGGATTCCACAGTAGACAAACAACCAGCGATGCCAGCCAGTTGCTGGTGTGAACTTGCGCTGGACTGCACGCTGGACGCTGAGTTTGGCAGTATGTGCTGTAAGAAGTGTCTTTCTGTCGTAGCTCCACCCCCGAATCGACGCCAGGACCCCCAACACAAACCTCGGCGTTCTGCTGATCGAGTTCTTCGAGCTGTACGGCCGCCATTTTAACTACCTGAAAACGGGCATCAGGATAAAGAACGGCGGCGCCTACATGGCCAAAGAGGACATCATGAAAGCCATGAGCAACGGCTACAGGCCGTCCATGCTCTGCATCGAGGACCCGCTGCTTCCAGGTGTTTATTTTAAACTCCTCTCTGCTCCGCATCTCTGTTGCCTTAAATCAAGCATTTTATACCATTTTAGCGAGAGGATAATGATAGTTTGTACTACACTTAAATCTGCTTAAAATACATCACGCCAGATGTGTACAGAAAGCACACACACACACACACACACACACACACAGAGGCACACACCTATGTCCACACCTTTTTTTTTCGTCTCATGTCTTATTTTTTTCCTTGTTCTTCCTCAAATTTGTTTAGTTTTTTACACTTTTTTTTTCGTTATATATATATATTTTTTTCTTTCCCGATTCTTCTTCTTCTTCTTCTTCTTCTTCTTCAAATGTATCTATCTATTTGTTTTTAAACATAGGTTTTTCGTCCACACCATGTTCCTTTAGGGGCTCCATATTAGCACTATACTGTACAACGGTGGCCAGGAGATTAATATGTTCAACATGAGCAGATCATGAACAGAAGACACATTTAAAGGTCATTAACTTTTCTTTCTGCTGACGATCGCATTGCTTTTGCGTGTCCTCTCTGCTTCAGGTAACGACGTGGGCAGGAGTTCATACGGAGCCATGCAGGTGAAGCACGTGTTTGACTACGCCTACATCGTGCTCAGTCACGCAGTGTCGCCTCTCGCGAACTCGTACCCGAACAAGGACAGCGACAGGTAGCGCAAATGCAACGCACCGTCACGCTCTTCTTATAAAAGTGTTAAGGTAATCACGTCTTGTTTCATAGTTTTCATAGATCGGTTTCATTTATTCTGATTTGCTGCAGCACTTTGGGACGCATCATTAAAGTCACCCAGGAAGTGATCGACTACAGGGAGTGGATCGCCAGCAAGTGGGGAAGCAAGCAGACTGAAAGGACTAACGGTAAGGGGAGAATAAATGATGCCTCGTCTCACCGCGGGACGAGAACAGGTTCGGGTTGATGGCGAATCTGAGTGAGAGAGTTGAGTATCGCCCAGCAGCAGGTTTATTAAAATGCTGATCARGGCAGCAGATCTAATTGGAGCTCTGCGTCGTGTCAGCTGTCTGCGTTGGCGAGCCGGAGGAGTGCGTATCRCTCACTCAGCACTACGTCCAATAGCCAGTCCCTTGGCTTCTCTTTAATGTAATGTAAATATGACGGACGGGTTTCATCAGGTCGGACTTTGAGGTGTGTGTGACCTCTGGGACAGCAGCCATGGGAAATGTTAACACATGCAGAATTTACACAAATTATTTAGTTTTCTAATTTGTTCAAGAAGGTGAACATCCATCTTCTGGTGTACTTAAGTGTACTCTGAGGTCAAGTCACTGAAATACAGTACTTTCCAAAAGTTATGGGGTGTTTTCTCAGATAAAGCAGTGGCAGGATGCGCCTACTTGATTTGTGAGCAGGAATTAAACACGAGAAAAAGAGAATGAGGAAGTTGACCTTCGCCTTATGTCCTAATAATGTTAATATTTCGGAAAGAAAATAAAAACCATCGAGCGCCGCTCTCGCAGGCCTTCCTTCTTTATCAGCTGTGGCTGTGGAGGTCAGAGGATGAGGTTAGCGTGTGTACACACCAGTTTCGGAGGAGGCCGACAGTACTGATGACATCACTTCTAAACACTGTTCTTGGGTACAGTTGGCTTCCAGATCTGATCTGATTCGATTYGTGCTGAAGTACACCGCATCGTTCATGAGGTCTCCTTTTCCGGCAGACTCGGGGACAAGCCAATGATTCTGTTCTCACTGATCAAAATGAAGCACACTATGGGGTCGAGTGTTCTCAGAAAAATCTGGGTCCCTAAAGTGAAAATCCTGTCTGATCCAGTGGTGTTAGATTTTTTTTGTTTTGTTTT
>QMIH01002284.1:5706-17624 GCA_003987875.1 Clarias batrachus | reverse complement strand
CCCCCCTAACCTATCTTCAAACATTTCCATACTTGATTGGACTTAATACAGTATGTCTAATCACTAATCAGACACCTGGGATACGAGGTAGAATGAGCTTCAGGTACGATTACATTTGTAACTCTTCAGGGAATGTTCTGGATCCTGATGTTTTTGTCTAATCTTCTGTTCAGGATCGCTTGGATGATGTAATGTAACTTTAAACTTTTTGATTTCTTCTCAACCAAACTGTCTGAAGTCTGGCTTTTTGATTATTTTTTAGGTTCTCCTCTCCAGTGGTGTACTGTACGTATGGTGATGGTCTTGTTTAAAGGTAAAGCTCTGACCCAAGTCTCAAATCTCTCACATACAGTACAGAAAAAGGATTTCTAGGATCGTGTTCCATCCATATCTCCCTCCACCATAACCAGTTTCACAGTGCCTGGTGTTGAGACCCATCGCCACGAGACGATGCTCCCGCCACCGTGCTTCACAGACGGGATGCGTTCTCAGGCTTCACTTCACAAATCTGCCCGTTTTGGTCTCATCTCATCCTGTCGTTTGCAGGTTCTCCAATCTGTCTCATCTCAAACTCTGAATTGGATTGCATATACAGTAGGTTGCTGCTCCTCCAGCTTTGTGGAGTGTCCGAGGCTTATGGATGTTGTGTTTTATAACTCGGAGTTACACTTTTCTGGAATGTTATAGTGTCTGTATAAAGCTGGATATGTTTTCAGATAAACCCCAGGCTTTTCTAGGAACAGGAGCATTTATACTGAGATGGCATGACGCTTTTCTCGCCCTCTGGTTCATGCTGTTCCTCGGTTGCAGCGGTAGCTCAGTGGTTAAGATGTTGCGAGGTCATTAACCCTCACGACTGTTTACTGTAAGTTGCTCTGGATCTGGGCGTACGCTGTAAATGTAAATCCTGGYATCCGTTCAGATAATCATGTGACTTCTGATGGTACAGGAGTTTTCTAAGAAATTATACAATAAATAGCTACGTGAATTTTATTGCCTTTCCACATACACCGATCAAATGGAACACGAAAGAAATAAACGCAAGAAAAACTGCGTAAGTGTAAGGATCAGAGTGACCAAACTCAGGAAAAGGACCAAAGTGTGATGTCTAGACGACTGGGTCAGAGCACCTCCACCGCTGCAGGTCTTGAGTGGTGCTCCCAGGATGCACTAATTAGCACCTACAGTACCAGAAGTGCTTCAGAAGAACAACCAGTGAACCTGTCATGGGCACCCAAGGCTCATTAATGCCTCGCAGCACTTAAAGTATCTGCTGCTCACGTCCTGTTTCTAGATACCACGGCACACCTTCAGAGCTCTTGTGGAGTCCAGGCCTCGATGATTTTACTCSATTTTACTTTTTCTGTCCTGTATTCGCCCTGCATGGTGACGTCCCRTACTTCCCTGCTGTTATCACTCGCTGCCAGGCGGTGCGTATCAGTTTCCATGGGTTTTCTGGTCTCATGGCAACAAACGTTCAGCTCAGTGCTTTTGGGAGTTCAGACTAAATCGTTAATTATTCACTTGTGGTTTGAGGATCCGAGGGAGCTCTGCACAAGAAAGCCGAGGATCTAAAAGATGTTATTTTCATCCCAGAGCTGTGATTCATTCATTTATTTTAATTTCTTCCACAGTGCGCACTTTATCGTGGTCAGGGTCACCCTGGATGTGGAGTCTATCCTGGGAGTAGACTGGGTGTGAGGCAGGAATACACCCCGATGGGACGCCAAAGCTCCACACACACACACACACACACACACACACACGATTTAAATGTACATTAACATTTTTTGCTATATTTTTTTATATTTTTCCAGATTATTTATTTTATTTATTTCCAAACAATTAACTAACTTAAGATAACACCTAACATATAACTTACAGTATACACTAACATACAGTAATTGACATTGTACATGTCGTAAACAGCTTTTTATTTTCTTTTGTGTTTTTCTTCAACATGACTTTTTACAATTTACACCTACAGTACAGTATGTGATTTTTAAATTTTTTTTTTGCATTTTAATGCATTGATTTTCTCCTTACAAGTTTCAGCTGCTTTTTATTTTTCACCAGATTCATTTATTTTTGTAGCTGTCATTTTTTTCTTCATTCATTTTAATTCAGTTCATTTTTACACCATCTTTTAATTACAAACGATTTAAATATTTTCACCTGACATTTTTTAAATAAGACGTTAAATGGGACAAAATGTTGAGAAATACAAATTTGGGGTGAAGTGAAAAACTTGGCTCGGATGAGCCGGAGCTCAGGTTAAGTTAGAGCTCAGGTTAAGTTAGAGCTCAGGTTAAGTTAGAGCTCAGGTTAAGTTAGAGCTCAGGTTAGCCAAGTTCAGGTGAGTCGGAGTTCGGATGAGTTAAAGCTCGGGTGCATCAGACGGGACTGAAGCTGCAATGTTCCATAAACGTGCTCTCTGCGTCTGTATCTGTCATTTTCTCCACTGTTCCTAGAACAGCATCTCTTTCAGGACCTGTGTGGTTCTCCTTCAGGTGGGTGTGTCCAGGTTTACAGAACCTGATGATATCACACACTGTGGAAATGTCTATGAAGAACGAACAGCTTCAGTCGCTCTAGGAACCAGAAACCCCGATGACTAAAGCTACAGCACTTCCTGTTTGTTTATTAATCACCCAAACAACAGTTTTTTTTAATTTTGTGTGTGTGCGTGTGTGTGTGCGTGTGTGTGTGTGTGTGTGTGTGTGTGTGTGTGTGTGTGTGTGTGTGTGTGTGTGTGCGCCTCCTCACTACTTATTCAGATGCAGCATGAAATGATTAGTCAGGCAAGCTCGTGCTCTAATCAGCCCACACACACCACATGGAAATGTTAGCAAACATGCTGATGATTAGCCATTAGCGAAATAGCAGCTGTGTTTATGACAGGATGCTGTTAGCCATCAGCACACACACACACACAGACACACATACACACACACACACACACACACACACAAGCATTTTTTTTAATGTATCATGATGAGAAATATTAATCAGGATGTTCATATTTTATTTTGATGGAATTTTAGAAACAAATTTTACAAGAACGCGGGGAACTTTTGAGGAATCGTCACTGAACCACACATCCTGCCGTCACACACATCATTCAAATCACTCACACACACCCACACACACACACATGCTCATGATTTATTCTTCTATTTACATTTATTCATTTAGCAGATGTGTTCCTTAGAAAGTAGCAAAAGGAAATTAAACACACACACACACACACACACACACACACACACACACAACCTAATGGTGGATTGAAAAGCTGTGGAGTCTTATCAAACATGACAGAATAATGTCCATCATTTTTTAAAAATAATAATAATAAAAAATAAAAGTCGAAAAACAAAACAAGTGTGAAATTTACAGACGGTGATTATGGAAGTTAAAGTTTAAAATAAAAAATTTAAATCCCTTTTCTCCCCCCAAAGCGCTGCAAGCAGCTGGAAACATCTTAGCAACCTTATGCTAACCCTCCAGTAACATTCTGTCAACAACCATTCACACACAAACCCTCAAGTTGAATATGAATATTTTATTTTATTTCATCTCACAGCTTACACACTTTCTTCTGGTCAGTTGAAACACAGAGTCCTTCTCCTGGTCATGGTGGAGCTGAGAAACCTTCTCAGCGCAGCTATCTCTGTAGGAAGCTTTGGTTTCTGCTTTCTGGCCCTGCAGCTCAGAGCGGCCACACAGTCAAAACACAGCTTCCTATTGGTTAACATGACAGATATAGTGTCGCTGATTGGGTTGCCAGGCAGGTACAGTGACTTAAATTGCATAGCCAGTTGGGTACAGTGCCTCAAATTGGGTAGCCAGTCGGGTACAGTGACTCAAATTGGGTAGCCAGTCAGATACAGTGACTCAAATTGGGTAGCCAGTCGGGTACAGTGACTCAAATTGGGTAGCCAGTCAGATACAGTGACTCAAATTGGGTAGCCAGTCGGGTACAGTGACTCAAATTGGGTAGCCAGTCAGATACAGTGACTCAAATTGGGTAGCCAGTCGGGTACAGTGACTCAAATTGGGTAGCCAGTCAGATACAGTGACTCAAATTGGGTAGCCAGTCGGGTACAGTGACTCTGTTTGGGCAGCAAATTGCATTCAAATCTCTGATTTGTTGACAGACTAAACCCCGGCCATTGGCTAGCGGAGACTAACAACAATAACTGGAAAGTAGATGGACATTTATTTTTCACTTCCCTGACCAGAATCAAAAGTTCTCAAATTTTAAACACACATAGCATCAGAGTAAAATACTTTATAACCCACTTCATGTATTATATATACAATAGCATTAAATTAATCCAACCACCTACTGTAGATAAACGTAGCATAAACAGTATAAAATTAATTGAATTAAATAAACATGTCTTCATTTTTCAGACAAAAAGATTTTCAAGATTAAAAAATGTTAGATTCTTCCAACAGAACCCTGTTTATGATCAAATTTGCTATAGTTTATTGGAATTTTATTATTTTTAATTCTTTGACATGTTTTGAGTTAACTAGTGTTTACTAGAATAAGTAGGTCACAATCATCCGAATAGTGAGTGGGAAAAAATATTTTGTGTATCGCTCATTTTATAATGTTTATTTTATTTAATTAGTTATTTGCTTTTTTCTTTTTCATTGCCTCTAAGTGCATTACCAAGGGCAACGTTTTCTGAAATACTTTTTAAAATAAGTAAATAAACAAAAACTAACCAAAATGTGTGTGTGTGTGTGTGTGTGTGTGTGTGTGTGTGTGTGTGTGTGTGTGTGTGTGAGAGAGAGAAAGTAATTAATAAATAAATTAGTAATATAACGCTACATTCGTTTTAAACACATTTGTTGAAACATGAATAAGGTGTAAATCTTTTCTGAAGTTGAGATCTCATAACCTGTACACGGCTTCCTCCGGAGACTTTGACGGATTCTGAGGAAATCTGAGCGCTCGGGCGAGCATTTTCACACATCTTACACGTTTTCCCACTTTTCCAGTGGAGATGAGTTTCTCTCCTGTGATCCGTGATAACATTTAACAGCTGACGTTATCTCGCAGCTGCAGACATGCGGCATGTAAATACAGCTTTATTAAAGATGGTTATCGCAGGGACCATGTGTGTGTGAGAGAGTACGTGTGCGCAGGTCTGTGAGTGAGTGAGTGAGTGAGTGAGTGAGTGAGTGTCCTGTATTCAGAGTGACCTGATGCAGATTTGTGGAAAACCTTCAAGATCTCTGATGACTTTTTATTTGAAAATATAGCTTCTTTTTTTTAAAAACAAACAAAAAATCTAAACGCACTTGGTAGATGATAATGATATAATGGAGACAGAAAATGATATTAAAGTGAAAGATCATGAGTCCAAATCTTACTCAGTGAAATGTGGGAAAAATACATTGGTAAAATGTGCTCAATATTAAAAAGTTTTAATGGTAGGTTGCAAAGTTTGACAATGGGTAGCAATTTTCGACTATACAGTAGAAACCAATTTAGTTAATGATCGATAAATACTTTCAGTTTCAGTGGTGGTGGCTCAGGGTGTTAAGGCTCTGAGTTACTGATTGGAAGGTCTTTTTTTTTTAAGTGTGTAAAAAATCAAATCAATGGAATTAATACACTGTCCACAGAAATGAAATCTGGTGAAAAACAGTGAAACTCGTAAGGTGAAAATCTACTTAAATTGTAAAAAAAAAAAATCATGTTGTAGAAAGTCACACAAGAAAATAGAAAGTTGTGTACAAAGAAAAATGTGAATTACGTTTTGTGTTATCTAAAGTATTCAATTGTGTGCAAAAGACACAGGGAAATACATGTACTGTAAATGAGGGCAGACCTAAGTTACTAATCCTCTGCTAACAACAACAACAAAAAAGTACTATAAACATACATCACAAGGAATAAAAATTTAAACAATTTTTAAAAAATTATAAAAATAAAAGACATGAATGAATAACGCTAATAAGTGAAATCAAGTGAAATGCAAATGTAACCTTTTGTTATTTGCAATTGCCTTTATGATAATGTGACAAATAGTAATAATAATGGCAAAGAACCGTAGGTATCAAGTTTTGACGTGTGCAAAACAGCTTTGTAGCACATTTTAATAAGTAACATGTTTCCAAATAAATAAAAAATAAATACACTAGTGGCCATTTTTACTTTTTTTTATTTTAATTATTTGACATTTATTTTGCGGTTTCTAACTGGTGCTGCTGTTCTGTAACACAGTTACAGGAATGCTGAAATTCAGACACCACCCTCTGATTGCAGCATCCTCAACATCACAGTAATAAAATACTGAGGCATAATACTGTTGAAAAAAAAAAAACGTAAATAAAACTTGTATTGTATCATATGCATTTCTTATCTGTCAAGCTCTGTAGCTCCTGAGAGCTTTAAGATCCATGTTATTAATCTGTTTGGTTTGATTTAGTTTAGGATGAGTGATCTCAGGTGGAGCAGTCGATGCTCTTCACAGGTTCATTATTATTCTGGAGGTCTCTGCGGCGTGCGAGTCGCTGTGTCGGCGTAAGGAGCCGCGTCTAATGCGATATCGCAGCTCCTCTGCCCTGCAGCTCTGTGTTCTAATGAACGCATTTCTGGGGGAAAAAAAAAAGCAGTTCACATTATTCAAAAGCTGCTCCTGTTCTCCTCCAGCTGTTTGTCAGGACCGGACAGGAACATGATAGTCAGGCTTTTTTTTTTTATAATTTCATGGTGGAATGAAGCGTGGAGGCTGCTGAAGAACGCGAGYGCAGGCTGTACGGTGTTCCTGAGGTGTATTGACCCACAGCGGTGATGGGAAATGACCAGCTGTGCTGTAAAAGCCCGAACACCACCGCGTGACCTGTGTTTCACGGCCCATTGGCTGTGCTCCTGATAGACATGACCACAAAATCTGACCCACAGTGTGTGTGTGTGTGTGTGTGTGTGTGTGTGTGTGTCCATTAAACACAGAAAAGAATGACAAATATAGCACACAATGGCACTACAGGAATTTAATTAACCTGGGGGAGTTACCTCCCTGAATTATTGATTATTTTCTCTCCCTTGATTATTTTTCTATTTTTCTATAACTGCATGCCCTGAAGTGTACAATATTATCAGAAATCTGTTAAATATTTTTATTTGTAACTCCTGTCTTAAAGTTGTCAGAAAACTTTCAAAAGTTACAGCCCTATCTTACTGTACATTATATCACATAAATTGAGTGCAAAAAAGAAAAGAAAAAAAAGCACTGACTGTCCCAGACTTCATGTCTGTGTTTATTAATCTCGCACAGAAAATTTAATTATAATTACAGTGGAACCTCGGATTGTGAGTAACTCGTTTTACGAGAGTTCGGCAAGACGAGCAAAGATTTTTAATGATTTTTGACTTGAAAAACGAGCCTGTCTTGGTTTACGAGTGCCGAGTTTTTGACACCGACACACACACTCTCTCGCCTTTACACCCCCCTCCCTGGCTTCACACAGACACACACAACACACACACACACTCTGCTCTATCACGATTCTTTTCAAAGGCAAGGTGCTAGTTCATTTGTATTGTTTTCTTATTTTACAGCAGTGATTCCGTTAGTCTGCGCTCACGCGAGTGTCATTAGAGGGATTGTCTTTTTTCCCCGTTAAAACAGTGTTTCCATGTGTGTGTGTGTTTGTTGTGAAACTTAAAAAGCGAGGTTGGGGGGAGGGAGGAGGAGTTGTACTGTGTAAGACGAGGCGAGGGAAGGGGCTAATTCCACACACACACAGACACACACACAATTACACGGCGCCTGCACGCACAAACGGAAACACTTATCTGTTGGGATTTATTTTAACTTTTTTTAAAGGTAAAGTGCAGGTTAACTTGTTTTATTTTTACTTTATATATTGTATTAATTATTTTTCTGTATTTATTTTTTTTGGGCTGTGGAACGAATTATTTAAGTTTTCATTATTTCTTATGGGAAGATTTGATTTGGAATGAATTATGCTTGTAATCCAAGGTAACAATTCAATTAATATATTATTAATATAAATTTTTATACCAGAATTATATAAATATAATAATATATAAATATAATAAACTTAAAAATATACAATTTTTAAGTTTATGATTCAGAAATGTAACCCTCTTCACAAAGTCAAAGTCTATAAAAGTTTGGTGTATATTAGAGAGTTTGCTTTAATTGGAAAGAATTTACTTTACAGTATTTTCCACACAGTGTTTTTCTGATTTTCCATCCCTGTAAAAATTTGTATTGTGAAAAATAATTATTGTAAATAAGTTGATGGGTTAAAAACACAGCACTGACTTATTTGTTTTTACCAACAGCAAAAAAAAAAAAAAAAAGCCTACCTATTTTTGAGAAAAAAAAATGCTTTTCCTTGTTTTCTGTCTGACATTCTAGACAGGTTATATTTTCCATGCCACTAAGTTTGCAAGTGTGCTTCCCTGCCCTCTGATAGAAATGATATTAATCTTCCTTATCTTGTCACAAACTCCTGGCACCATCACCCCTCACCCATGCCCACCCCCAAAATAACACTGTGCAAAAAAAAAAAAAAAGTCTTACCACTTTCATGTTCTTTCATTGGTACTTTAAAAAAAGACCTGCAGAAATTATGCAAATATATTGAAATCATAAAATATATAAAAACATAAAACATGTGGCTTTTGACCTTTACCAGCACAGAAAGCAAAAAGAAAAAAAAAAAGAAAAGAAAACTTTTTGTTTGTTATTTGGTTATTTTTTTAACAGATCTGAGAAGATGCCTCTTCCAAATGGTTGAGATGTCCCTTCTTGGTAAAATATGAATATATTTACAAACGCCAAAACAAAACAAACAAACAAAAATCCACATTATTTCTATATTTATATGCACTTTTATTTCTTGTGGCAACAACAAAATGATTAAAAAGGCATACTATAAAAGATACTACATGCAGCATTATCTAGTGTACCTATTTTATTTTATTATTTTTTTTACCACAGCATACTTCAACCAAGTGGTTGAAATGACTCGATTAAGTTAAGTTCAGCAGATATTTCAAAATAACAGAGTGACTCAAAAAGCGGAGTTTTTTTTCAATGCTAGTCCCAGAGGACCACTGGCCTGCATATTTTTATGTATTCTCAGCTTTCAGCACACCTGATTCACTTTCAGTTCTCTTAATTGAAGTGTGTGTGGTAGAGGAACAACAACACTAAAATAATCAGTGCAGCTGCTCCTTCAGGACTGGAGAGGAGAACCAGTGAAGTAAAATTTGTGTAATGCTTGATTGCATAGAATCACATCTTTAACTCTCTGCTTATTAGAAATATTAAAATAATTATATAATTATGGCAGTTAATAGAATTAATTTATACAGTCTAATATATATATATATATATGCTTGTGCCAAGTGTAGTTTTTGTGTAAACCTCAGGGAAAGGCTTTATGCTCAAGCTGTATGACTGAATATAAATGATTATTTTACCAGGAACAGTTTCCAGGAACACCTTAAATCGATATAAATAAGATAAATTTTTCAGGAATGACAATTTGTTTGCATTTATTTAATATATTTCATACAACTGTCAAAATTTCAAGACCTATTTCTGGTTGAAGTGAAATATATATATATTTTTTTGTTAGAAATAAGATAAATAGTTTCTCCTACTCTTTTTTAATTTTTTTTTTTTTTTTTTTTTTTTTTTACGAAGCATGGTAATAATTCCTGGAGGAGAGTGTAATTTTGTCAGGATCAAGTTGCAGTCTCTTCGTGTCTGAATTGATTTCGTTGCATCACGTTACATCAGAAAGCAGGTCAGCCAACTTGGCTCCGTGACCAACGATGTAAACACAGAGAAGGGACAAACATGAGAAGGAGTCGATACGGCCGGTTCGATAGCGTCTCGCAGCAGCAGGAGGACTCGCCGTGAGAAAGTGGAAATAGGCGGCGCTGCAGGAGACGGAGAGCTCCACGTCTCAGCAGAGAACAGCTCCGGTCGAACATTTGGAATTTTTATTTCCTGTTTAAATACATGGAGATTTCAGGATGTGAGCTGGACATTAGCGAGTAGAGAGTTCTGCCTCTGGTGAGGTTAGCACTCTGAAGAACTGCCCTGATATACAGTACAGTACATAGAGTTCTAGATAGAAACCTTACAGATTCCAAAAGAACCATTCTGGGTCAGGGTTCTAGTTAGAAACTTTACAGGTTCTTTACAAGGAACGAACAAATAAAACCCTCGTAGATTTGTAGATAAACTGATTCCACCTGAGAGAGACCTGAGATCCCACATTGGGAAAAATTTAATAAACATTCATGTAGTGTTCGACTGTAAGTGGCGGCACGGTGGCTTAGTGGTTAGCACTGTTGTCTTGCACTTTCAGGGTCTGGGTTCAAGTCCCACAGCCTTATCTGTCCCAGACTTCATGTCTGTGTTTATTAATGTCGCACGATTTAAATTTAATTATAATTTAAAATGGAACCTCGAATTGCGAGTAACTCGGTTTATGAGTGTTCTGCAAGACGAGCAAAGATTTTTAATAAAATTTTGACTTGAAAAACGAGCATTCTACCACAGTCATAATACTGGGAATAAACACAATGGTCATGATTGGCCTCCACGGTCCCAAGATGGACCGTTCCTACTGTAGATGGATGGACAGAGCATCCTAAATAGAACCTTTAGAGGGACAAGAAACCTTTTTAACCATCCTCACTCTTTTCCTTCTGTAAGCCCACTATCAGGCCTTGACCAGAAGAGCGCCAGGTTCCTCTTCGTGTTTCTCTGAATCTTACTGGTACCATTTTAAAGCACTTTGTGCACGACTGAATTAGACGCTTCTCCTCTAAACACCACCACATTTCCCGCATTAAATCCTGACATCCTCTCAGAACCTCGTTAGTGAGCTCGAACCCTCCATAACGACACAAAATCATTTTCACTCAGTTTTAATTTCCATAAATCACACCTTTACTGTGATCCTCCCTGACATCTGGTTCTCGGTAATGGTGTGAGGAGGAGGAAGAGGAGGAGGAGCATGGTGTGTTTGCATTTCTGTTATGATGCATGGTTAATAAAGCACAATCCTTTATAAACAGCTCTATGAGATCAACACAGTCTCTCACATACACACACACACACACACACACACACACCCACAGGAAGATGCAGTAACACTAAAATAAGTGTTTTGATCTCGTTTTCTGGATTCTGATCAGTCAGAAATGTTGATCATTTTTCTCCACACATTTATAGACGATGCCTTCGTCTGGCCGCGGAGCCGTGATGGGATTCCTGAGGGAATCATGTTCGTGTAATCCCGTGCATTCCTGTTCGCCGTTACAGGAAGTGACACGACGTGAAATTGTCCGTGTCGTGTCCTTATTTACCATCAGAAGCTAAGCAGGGCCGTGTAATGACAACGCTCGAGACACACCACAAGAAATCGATGCTTCCTCTCGCCTGTCCACACCAACAAAGCTTATTAGTGTTGATGCTCTATAAATCCCTCCACACTCCACTTTTTAATTTCCTGCTCCAGTGCACAGAACACGTCAGCAAAAAGTTGCCCTAAATATCCTCGTACTGTAAAGAAAAAAAAAAAAAAAAAGTGTGGAACTTTAGCTGGAACAGGAACTGACTAGAAATGCTTTCTTTTCAATTCCAAGTCTACTGAATGTTTTTTTTTTCTTCCTTTTTTTAATGCATGGTGTGATTAGAACTCTAAAGGCTAAAGAAGATAAGATTAGCACTGATCGTTACTGAGCCTCTCTTTAAACACAGGACTTACAGTATTTTTGGGGTGTTTCTGATTTTTTTCTTTCTGGTACCTAAAATCACACATTGGACCAAGGAAACGGTTTCGGAAACGGTTCAGACACTTCAAATGACTGCAAAATGAGATATCTCCATTTTTTTTTT
>QMIH01002282.1:20874-76721 GCA_003987875.1 Clarias batrachus | reverse complement strand
CTGCCTCGCTGCATACTTTCCCGGTATTTGACCTCACGCTTCCGATTTCGATTACGGCTCTTGTTTTACGTTTTTGGTTCAGACGCTACGCGGATTRATCCTCCRGTTTTCGACTTTSCTTTBGCTTTCCGACTACGCTTCCGGTTTATGTTTATTTGTTAATCTGCGCTTGGATCCACCTCGTTCCGCGACCCGTCCCGTGACATTTGCATAAAAAAGTTGCAGTTTTGAAATCTTCCATACATATCTGATGAGTGTGACTGATGACATTGATCTTCAGCATCTGCACACACGGAATGTAAAATACTGCCATTGGGAGTGTAGTAAATGAACCAAATAACACAAGACAAGGCTGAGCTGTTTGGGCAATGGTTCGGTAAAACATTCCCAAACATATACGCACACATAGTCATCCTGCTTCTGTATTTCACCTAACAACTAAAAGCAAGGTAAGGTATTTCATGTTTCTCCATTCTTATGAGGAAATTGGTCCCCACAAAAATGCCCATGAGAAAAGATTCACCATTTGATCAATACTGAGCTTTAAAAGCTGAAAGAGCTCTATCAGAGCCAAATCAGACCACCATTGCAAAAGTCACACTGCTCAGCTCTATATGACTGCGCTGAGGATCTGATGAAAGAGTTGCAAGAGCAGTGCAACATCAGTCCACCCGCCGAGGGGTAATTGATCTGTCGTGTATTCTCTCAAAACAGAATAAGAGCCAGATATTTAATTCATTAAAATATTATTGCTGTCTCTGTTTTCCTAATTCCACATTTAGATTAAGCACAGACCTATAATATTATATAGCAGGGGTAAATTGTGGTGCAGTGGGGAGCAAAGCTCCAGAATTTGTTGTTGGATTTTTGGTGGATATGGGGTTCTTGTGCCTGTGTGGGTTTCTTTAGGGTCCACCAGTTTCCTCCCACATGCAGCAATAAAAGGTATTAAAAACCTTGAATAAAGTGACGTGACTATGCTAAATTCTCCAAAGGTGTAAATGGAGCCCTGCAGTGGACTGTCCTACTGT
The DNA here is from genome assembly GCA_003987875.1 of Clarias batrachus. Classification (NCBI taxonomy): domain Eukaryota; kingdom Metazoa; phylum Chordata; class Actinopteri; order Siluriformes; family Clariidae; genus Clarias; species Clarias batrachus. The sequence continues at coordinate 75,690 of QMIH01002282.1, read as the reverse complement.
CCAGGTGAATTCTCCCATTGTGCACTCAAGATTTGCTCCATGTCCACCTTGAGTTTGATCAGAATAGATGAAAAAATTAATATATGGAGCAGCCAATGAAATTTCCTCAATACTAAATATTCCACAGTCAACTGTTAGTGGTATTTTAACAAAGTGAAAGCAATTGAGAATGACAACAACTCAGCCATGAAGTGACTCACTGAAATGACTGAGTGGGGTCAGCGGATGTTCAGATGCATAGTGCACATGGATCGGCAACATTCTGCATTGTCAGTAGCTACATACCTCCAAATTTCATGTGGCCTTCAGATGAACTCAAAAACAGCACCTAGAGAGCTTCATGAAATGGGTTTTCATGGCCGAGGCAACTGCATCCAAGCTTTACATTACCAGTAATAGTAACCAGTGCATTGGATGCAGTGGTGGAAAGCTCCCTGCCACTGAACAGGGGAGATTCTAGAGCAGAGAGTGTTCTCTAGAGTAACGAATCACGCTTCTCTGACTGGCAATCCAAAGGATGAGTCTGGACTTCATTGTGCCAAGCATAAAGTTTGGTGAGATTGTAGGGGGAGGGGATTATTATGTGGGGTTGTTTTTCAGGAGCTCGGCCCCTTAGTTCCAGTGAAGGGGACTCTTAATACTTTAGCATACCAGGATATTTTGGACAATTGTATGCTCGAAACTTTGGGGATGGCCCTTCTTGCTCCAACAGGACTGCGGACCAGTGCACAAATCCATAAAGACTTGGATGAGTGAATTTGGTGCAGAAGAACTTAAGTGACCTGCACAAAGTCCTGGGCTCAACCCGATAGAACACCTGTGGGATAAATTAGAGTGGAGACTGCGAGGCCTTCTCATCCAACTTCAGTGTCTGATCTTACAAATGCACTTCTGTAAGAATGGTCAAAAATGCCCATAAGCACTCCTAAACCTTGAGGAAAGCCTTCGGAGAAGAGTTGAAGCTGCAATAGCTGTAAAGGGTGGGACAACCCATGTCATCCACATATTACTCTAAAGCAGTCGTCCATTTTCCCTCTCCACTAGAATCTAGTTTTAACACCTTGGTTGACTGAGTTGAACCTGAGTTAACCATTTTGGCCCAGTAAAGCTTAGCAATGTCATCCAAGTCTTTCCTGTGCCATCAGGAAAGAAAAACATGGTCATCACTCTAGAATTGGGTCAATCTGGACTCATCAGAGCACATGACATTTTTTTCCATTACTCCAAAATCCAATCTTTGTGCTCCTTAGCATATTGAAGCCTTTTCCTCCCTAATTTGCTTCACTGACTAGTGGTTATATTATGGACACAGATCTTTAATTCAAAGCCTGTGAGTTCTTGTGAAACTACAGTATATGTGTAGAAATCGTCTTGGGGTACTTTGCTGTAACCCTGTTCCCTGAAAAAGTGGGAACGAGATGCTGCGTGAAAATGCTATGGGAACATCTCTTTGTTCTCCATTTGTGAAGCATGTGTGTATTAAACACGGCAAATATTTTTGGCTTATAACTTCAGTCAGGTGACGTCATCTGATAAGGCGCACCTGCAAGTTATAAATAGGAGTGAAACCGGAAACATCCTCAGATCAATTTTGTCTGAAAGTACGTCCAGCCACGCCAGCAGTGCGGCATTGGAGCGCAGCATCTCGTTCCCGCTTTTTCAGGGAACAGGGTTACAGCAAAGTAACCCGAGACGTTTCCTTTCAATGACAACAATGCTGTATGAAAACGCGTGTCTGGACCCCCAGATTGTGTATCGTGTGCGCACAATAGCCAAAGAGGTCTCAGAACTAACTTTGGATGATGACTCGAGGACCCGCGAGCCTGGAGTAGGATTGACATCCAGACTATAAAATCTAACAAATGTGTGCGACGAGGACCAGCCAGCAACATCACACACTTGCTGCAAGGGGACACCTCTTGCCAGAGCAATTGATGAGGCAATCCCCCTGGTCGAATGAGCCCTGATTTCCAGAGGCAAAGTGTGACTATGTGCCTCGTAGGCAGGGGCAATAGCATCTCTCACCCAATGTGACAGCGTCTGTCTAGTGGCGGCCCCCATAGCAAATGAAAAGCTGCTCTGACTTACGCCACTGGCTAGTGCGGCGGACATAAACCTGAAGAGCATGTACTGGACACAGTAAATTAAGTCTTTCCTGCTCTGGAGCTGTAAAAGGCGGAGGACAGAAGGCTTCGAGAACGACTGGGTGCATGGTCGAGAATGGAACTTTCGGAAGATAGTTCTGGTGATAGTTCAGGTGAGGATAGTTCCTCACAGGTGAGGATGCAGAATAGCTTTGAATAGCCCAGGGGCAAAGTCTAGGCAGGATGGGGAGACCGACAAAGCCTGCCGATCTCCAATTCGCTTCAAAGAAGTAATGGCCATAAAAAAACATCTTAGGATGTGCTGACAGGTGCTGGTTTGAAAGGGGTGTCAATCAGACCTTCGAGCAAAATAGTTAAGTCCCACAAAGGAACCGTCGCTCTAGTGATCGGCCTCAACCGTTTAGCTCCACGAATAAAACGGGCAACTAAAGGGGTGCTTTCCCACAGAAACCCCATCGGTCAGAACATGACAAGCCGAAATAGCAGCTACGTACCTTCTGAGAGTACTAAGGCATAAGCCCGAGGACAACCTTTCTTGCAGAAACTCCAGCACTGAAACAATTAGGCAGTGGACTGGGTCTACATGTTTTGACATGCACCAACTTTCAAATACACTCCAATTGAGGGCACTCCTGTTGACGGACCTGCGCCAGGACTCCCGGAAGCAGACCTATCGGAGGAAATGCATAATGGTGTAATCTGGGCCACGTATGGGCCATCGCATCCAGACCCAGGGGAGCTGGAGGAGTCACAAAGTAGTAAAGGGGACATTATGCTGTTTCTTGCAAGGCAACGAGGTCCACCTCTGCTACATAAAGTCTTTCCCAGATTTGACTGACTACTTCGTGGTGGAGTTTCCATTCCCCATGTGTCACAGCTTGTCTGAATAGTAAGTCTGCTTCCACATTCTATGTCCCAGAATGTAAATCGCCCTGAGGGACAGGAACTTGTCCTGTGCTCAAAGCAGAACCTGGTGCACTAGCTTGTTCAAGCAGCGCGAGCACAGTCCGCCCTGGTGATTTATGTACAAGACTACCATAGTGTTGTCCACCCGCACTAGGACATGGTAGCCTCTCAACTGCTGGAGGGAGTATTTCAGGGCCAGAAATAGAGTAGTCACTTTGTGGCAATTGATGTGCCACGCGAGAAGTTGACCTCTCCAGATCCCTTGGGCTGGACGACCATCCAAGGCCGCACCCCAGCCTGTGAGGGAAGCATCTGTTGTTAGCATCCTGCGATGACAAGACGAACATAGAGTGGGACCCAAAACCAGGGTCTGAACCACATAGAAAGGGTACGAAGCCCCTGGCGCGTAACCCTTATTTATCTCCGGGAATTGGCCCTTGAACTGAAACACTCTCATGTGCAGAAGGCCCAAAGGTATCACCGTGGACGCAGATGCCATGAGAGCTAAAAACACTTTGAAAGTAATGAACAATCACCTTCTGGCCTAGCCTGATTTCCTTTAGGGTACTGAGAATGGATTTGACACGCACAGGAAACCGCTGTACCTGCATTACGATCAAATTCCATGTGACACCCAAATACATTGTCCTCTGAGCAGGAAAGGGAATGCTTCTCCCAGCGTTTGAGTCTCAATCCTAACAATTGGAGGTGAGCTAGGACGATATCTCGACGATAGCGCTAGCTGCTAAGACTCAGCCAGGATAAGCCAGGATAAGCCAGTCGTCTATATAATTTAGAATACGGATGCCCTGGAATCATAGATCCAGTGCTGCATCCATGCATTTTATATATGTGCAGGGTGACAGAGCTAGGCCAAATGGAAGGACCCTATACTGGTAAGCTTCACCCCCGAAAGCGAACCTCAGGAACTTCCTATGTTGTGGCAATAAATGAAAATATGGGTCTTTCAGCTCGATTGTCACAAACCAATCCTCTGTTAGGTGTCTAAGATTTTGCTGGAGACCGGTGCTCCCCGAAACACCAGTGGTGGCGGAGATTGGACAAGATTTTTTTTTTAGGCGGATTAGAAGTCTCTACGAGGGGGTACCCGGCTCGCCACACTCTCATTCTGCACCTCACACCTCGTGGGGACCAGACCTGGTCGGGACCAGTCCCGACTCCTGAGCACGGCAGGAGAGAAACCTCACAAGGCCTGCTCGTAGAGCTTCGCCTCTCGAAACCTAGTTGCAAAGAGGCTGAATTCAGGGGATGAATAGGTCTTATTCCATGAAAGAGTTAACTCGTCATGGATGTCGCCAAAGAAGGGGAGGGACCATCGTTAAGGCCCCTCCCCCGACCACCCGACAGAACCTGTTGTCTAATTTTGAGCGCTTGGGGGATTTTTTACATTTCATTTTATTTATTCATTTACTTACCTTTTTGCTAATTTATTTACTTACCTTTTTGCTCCTGCGAAAAGAGGGGTAGTCTCTTCAGCACATTCACAAGAAGTGCCGGAGCGAGCTTGAGAAGTTGATGCTAAAACTTCCTGATACGTGGAGAGCGCGAGAGAAAGGGGGAATTATGTCTCATGCTTGTCAGATCGGCATGCGAACCCCAGGAATGCACCATGGCTCACGGTTTCACTTTAAAGAAAGCAAGCCGCGCACAAAGCACTTTGATAGGGAGTACTCACAACTTCCCTGAAGCCCAAGGAGAGCATGTTCTTCCCCCAAACACTCAAAACAACATTCGAGGAGATCGCCCTCCGAAAGAGATCTATCACACGTAGGCACGCATCTCTCTGCCATATCAGAAAACATTTCCTTTTCCTTTCGTAATTTTGCTGCACACACGCACGCAAACACCAAGCGGTCCTGAAGACAAAAGGACCTGAGGATGTTTCCGGTTTCACTCCTATTTATAACCTGCAGATGACGTCATCTGACCGAGGTTATAAGCCAAAAATATTTGCCGTGTTTGATACACACATGCTTCACAACCGGAGAACAAAGAGATGTTCCCATAGCGTTTTCACGCAGCATCGAGTGTAGCTTTTGAAAGGGAACTTCAAAACTTTATTTTTGAATATAGCTTAAGTATAATTTCTAATACCATTTTTAATAACACAGTTTCACCAAGAGTTTAAGTGATCTTTTCATAATTTTAGGTGATCATTTATCATTTTTTTCCACCACATTTTTTTCACATAACTGACTGGTTACCACTACATTTTAAAATTTTAACAATGTCTCAGAGAGTTGGAAAGTGATTTAGCATTAACCCGAGTTGGTGTACCGAGTTGGCGTAATCTAATGTGTTTACTTTGGCGCGCCTGATCTAACTGCTTAGGGATTGCCAGGCTCTTAACAGTTTACACAGTACACTCTTAACAGTTAACACCTTAACTATTTTTTTCCCTTACGTTTAAAACCCAGGAGATCATTATTATGCCTAATGTTTGGGCTTAATATATTTCAGTCCTTGAATCTTCAAACAGTATTTTAACAGATTCACATGTTCACATTTGCTATAAAAAAATCCTGTTTCACACAATAGGTTCGGGCAAATTTACATTTCAAACACCTGAAATTATTTATCAAGTGCGTCTTCCTTTTGCTTAGACCACTCTCGAAGTCTGCTTGTGACTCACTTATAAATGATGCATCCTGGTCTCCACCATTCATTTCATGAATAATTTCATCCTCTGTACCAACGGCCAACAGCTCTTTCACTGACTTGCTCCACTTTTTTTTTACACGTTTCTTCTTTGTTGGCTTCAGGCTTTTTCTCCTGTTATCTCTTTCACAGTGCTGACTTCTAAATCACATGGGCCCTCCTGATAATTTCCTAGAATTGTGCTCAGTGTCTTCCCTGGGCTGATTGCTGTGTCAAGCTCTTTCTTGCAATTCAACTCTTTGTTGGATTCACACTCAACCCCTGTCTCTGGAATTGACCACTAGAGTTCCTGCATAAAAGTGCAAATGTGAAAGAAGCTGAGCACAGAACATTTGCAAAGCACTTCAGGATTAGTAAAGCTACTGCGTTAAAAGAAGAATTGACACTGATGTATTCACAAATTAGAATTTACTGTATATGCATACTCAGCCACATTAAAAAAAAAAAAAAACTAAAGTTAGCCTTCTATTAATTCCACAGAGGGCTAAGCAGCTATCTCGCCTTTAATAGTTTCATAAATATTTCAAGCCATTGCATGAGGTTGAAAGCCGAGCGCAATTTGCTGAAACGTGTGATGCCGATTTGCAACATAAGCTCCTGGGCTGGTTTGAGGGCTGCCATAGTTAGAGTGCTAGGGCGAGAAAAAAGAAATAAAAAGCTGTAGCTGTAGTTTCTTTAAAATAGTCTGAGTTTGTTGTGTATTATTAGGTGCAATTGACAGAGCACAAGAAAAATGTCCTGTTTTAATTGCCTGATATTAAAAGCAATAATAAGCTTCAAACCAGATGACATTGTAGGAGACAAAGTGGCTACGCTTTCGATTGCACTGACCTTAATCCTAATTTAAACAAAACAATAAATGGCACTTTGAGGAAAATACAAAACAAAAACAAAACAGTGAATGATCTTAATAGAAAAATGGTCCACCTTCAAATCATTAATCACTGACCACTTACAGGCTGTTATTATTACATTTGTGAGAAGTATTTCCAAACCTAAAGAAATGAAAGTAATGTCTTATCTACAAAGACAGACTCAGCTTTGATTGATAGTGATGTCAATTCCCAACACTTATTTCCTAGCACTCCAAAAAGCAATCTAAAGTGGGTAATGCATCAGCAGGTGCATGGAACATTTCTTCATTTGGCCACGACCCAGGGAAACTGCCTGCTTGATTTTGTGCATGGCAATGCTGTAAACAGAAAAAGCAAATAAAAATCTATCAAGCGGTAAAGACGTCCATGTTCTTTAATCATGATGAACGCTGAGCTGCAGTAAAAGCACGCTAGCCTGAACTAAAGCTCTACATGTGAGCTTTATTATTCTGTTCTTTAAATAAATCTGTTCTCGCCTACCCTTATTTTAACTTGTGACTCGCCCACTGGACCGTTAGTGGGTCTGATTTGCACTGAAACACAACTCAGAGGATTGGGCTAATAAAGCCTGGATGCTGATTAAGAAGTAAACAGAGCCTTAGGATTCTATGAGCTGCAATTCACTAGAATTATTAGTCTCTTACACAATTAAAAAGGTACACAAAATGCATTGGTTACAATGTTACAAAAAGTTACAAAAAAGTGATCATATAGAGCTCTCTGAAGATATATTTGTCATATACAGTATGTATGTAGTATATTTAGACACAAAACTCTGGAGATGGATTCAACTGGAGTAGTCAACAAATCCTTTCAGCCTTGTTAGCCTGAGGTCAAAAACGATCCATAAATAATACCTGGAACATAAACTGCATTTTAGTGGCCAAGAATGATGGAGTGAATACGAATGGAATGGAGGGTAAACGTGCATCATTCAAAATGAATATCTCTCAGTGAGTGAGTTATCCCAGCGGCTGCTGCATTCCACAATGTGTACGTTTCACCTTGGTGCTCTTTTCTTTTTACACACACGCACGCACGCACGCACGCACACACACACACACACACACACACACCTCTTTAAATTCTGATTAACTTTCTGAATCCATTTGAACCCCGGATATATTAATTCATTGGCCTTTCCTTTAATAAGGGATGATTAGCTTCACAACGACTTTATAATCTCCAGGCTGGGTCTGTCTGGAGCTGTTAGTATAGCACCTGCAATCTACAGGCTGTACATGGTGCCATCCAAAGTGTCAGAAAGCCAAGCAACCCCTGGTGCTCTCTGTATCTGCTTGTATGGCATCATTAACCCTTGATGTCCAACAATGATGTGCCCTAAGCTACTGGGATAACATGGAAATAATGAAAACAGCAATGTGATGGAGATGTCACCATTTCACAGGACAGATTTGTGGAGGACAAGAATATAAAATAGAGATAGAAATGTATTGAATGTATTTAAGAATACATTATAAATGTATATTTATAATGTATTTCTGCATTGATTCAGTTATCCTGAACTCACACTAAAATATGAATACAGATATCAAAAACAGACCAGATGATAATATGATAAATATTTTATCTAGTAAAGTCTAGTAAGTGTTTAATTCTGTATGTCACTATCCTGGCTCTCTGCCCATCATCAGTCAGCTTCTTAGCCTCTGCTTTAATTGAATATTTAACCCCGTGCAACACAACGCAGGCCAAACTGTATCTTATGTTTTTGAGGAAACAGTAAAAAAGACAATAAACAATAAAAGGTGTCGAAATAGGGTTAATAATATTATAATAAAAAGACAAACAAAAAACACTACAGTGGAACCTTGGATTACGAGCATAATTTGTTCCGGAAGTGGGCTCGTATTCCCAAACACCAAATCAGAAACACCGTTTTAACAGGAAAAAAAGAAATCTCTCTGAGACTGGCTTGAGCGTATATTAACGGACTCACTTTTTAAGTTTCACAACAAACGCATAAACACAGCGGAAACACTGTTTTAATGAAAAAAGGCAAGACTGGCATGAGCGCATACTAACAGAATCACTTAAGTTTCAAAACAAACGGACACACATATAAACACGGAAACACTGTTTTAACAGGGAAAAAAGAAATCTCTCTGACCTGGTGTGAGCGCATACTAAGGGAATCACTGCTGTAAAGTAAAAAAACAAAGCAAAACAAAAAAAACTAATGAACCAGCACCTTACCTTTGAAAAGAATCGCGACAGAGCAGAGTTTCTGTGTGTTTGTGGAGCCGGGGAGGGGGTGAAAAGGCGAGAGAGCGTCTATGCGTGTGTGTCGGTGTCAAATTGCGTGGACACACTCATAAGAGACGAGCAGAGTTTCTGTGTGTTTGCGAAGCCGTGGGGGGAGGGAGGGGGGGTTAGGTGAGAGAGTGACGCTTGGTGTCAAAATAAGAGCCACATGCTTGATACATTATACTCGGCGCTCGTAAACTAAACTTGCTCGGTTTCCGAATAAAAATTTATTCAAAATCTTTGCTCGGTTTGCGGAACACTTTTAAACCACGTTACTTGCAATCCGAGGTTCCACTGTATATAAAAATTACTATATTGGACATATCATTTTGCAGTGAAAGAATCATTGCCATTTCAATAACATATGTGACCCATCACAGCCCTTTAGGTATTAAGTTGTATTGTGATATGTAATGCAGGTATTGTGTGCACTGAGTTATGTATAGTTTCGGATTCCTGGTTCTATAAGCTCCATTTTTGATACCAGGTTTATTATTGCATTAATTCCGGTTGCTGGCCATGCCAATTTGCTCAGGATTTCCCTGCAACCTCATAACAAAAATATGTCTGTTTTTCTATAATTTTCTCTATTCATAAAAGTGCTTTAAAACAATATTTAGGATTAAAACTTTCTTAATTCTGTTGAAGGATTAGTAAAATAAAGTATTTAGTTAAAATTAGGTATTCAACTTAGTTGAACATTTAAAACACTTACACAATATTGGCTGTAGTGTAAAACTAACCTGTGCAATGTAATACCTGACTTGATATGATGGGTCACATACACTTTATTGCCAAAAGTATTCACTTGCCTGCCTTCACATGCACATGCAATTAAGTGACCCAATTTTTAATTCATAAGGTTTAATATGATGTTGGCCCACTCTTTGTAGCTATAACAGCTTCAACTCTTCTGGGAAGGCTTTCACAAGGAGTGTGTTTATGGAAGATTTTGACCATTCTTTCATAAGCATATTTGGAAGGTTAGACACTGATGTTATACGAAAAGGCCTGGCTTGCAGTCTCCACTCTAATTCATTCCAAAGGTGTTTGATCAGGTTAAGGTCAGAGGTCAGTGGTACTGTAGCTCAGAGGGCTTAGGCATTGAGTTACTGATTGGAAGGTTGGCGGTTCGAGCCCCAGCTCCACCAGGTTGCCTAAGCAAGGCCCTTAACCCTATCTGCTCCATCGGCGCTATACCAGGGTTGTTTTGCAGAAATTGGGCTCAGCCCCTTAGTTCCAGTGAAAGGAATTCTTAATGCGTCAGCATACGAAGACATTTTGGACAATTTTATGCTTCCAACTTTGTGGGAACTGTTTGGGGATGGCCCCATCACTTTCCAACATGACCGCGCACCAGCGCACAAAGCAAGGTCCATAAAGACATGGATGAGCGAGTTTGGTGTGGAAGAATCTGAGAGACCAGCACAAAGTTCCGACCTCAACCCGGTAGAACATCTTTGGGATGAATTAGAGAGGATACTGAGAGCCAGGCTTGCTCGTCCAACATCAGTGTCTGATCTTACAGATGCATTTCTGAAAGAATGGTCAAAAATGTACATAAACACTCCTAAACCTTGTGGAAAGTGTTGAAGATGTTATAGCTGCCAAGGGTGGGCTAACATCACATTAAACTCTATGGATTAAGGATTTGACGTTACTCAAGGTGTAGATGCATGTGAAGGCAGGTGAGCAAACAATTTTGGCAATAAAGTGCATGCTAATATTAACTCCTTTTTAATGAAAATAGGAACATTCCAAGGTTTTTAATTACAGTACATTATGGTTTCTGTAAAGACATTTTAAAAGAGGATGCGAGAAAATGATTGGACATAAAGAGAGCCAATAGCAAAAGAGAACTGGAAAGGGGGGAAAAGCTGATCTTTTTTCCCTCCTTCACACTCCATATCATTGATTTCAGTCTAAATCTGCCTTACTAGGCCTTTTATAAGAGGCATCTGATGAGAGAACATACTGGAAGAAATGACTTATAAATAGAAAGTAGGATCTAATTAGTTTATACCATATGGTAATCACAGAGGGCTGTTCCTTACAAGCATGCCTGTCACTAGACACTAAACGCTCAACACTGCATGCTATTATTATTTAAATCTGTTAATGAACTAAGTGCGTGTGATTTTTTTTCAATGAATTTCATCATCTCTGTGCTTCACACTAAGCCCTGGATGAGTGCCACACTGCAAAAAAGATTTAGTTTTTTTGTTAAGAGCTTGAGGTCAGTATGATGTCCACAGTATGAAGCAGATGTTGGTTATGCAAAGACTTTACAAAAAAACCAAACAGATAAACATGAAACATGACACATGATAATAGCTGCAGTTATTAAAGCATTAGCAAATAAATGGAAAAACAAGAGATTGCACTTTTCTCTTCAGTGCCTGATACACTGTCATATGCCCAAAGACACCCACAGACTAAAGAGAATTAATTAATTCTGCTGGAAAGAAATAAGTCTGATCTGGCTTGGTCTGAGACATTTCTATCCGGTATTACTACTCAGCAATAAACGGCAGTAGAAAAACAACTCAGTTAAAACATATTGTTAATTTAGTCAAATTTGTCTAGTATTTTCTATTATACAATTACAGTGAATAAAATATTTCAATAATTCAATTCAATTCAATTTTATTTGTATAGTGCTTTTAACAATTGTCAGCGTCGCAAAGCAGCTTTACTCAATCAAAAGTATTATTTAAGTTTGTATGAAATGTGAATGTGTATAAATCGAAATGGTCAGATAGTCAGATTGTCCCTGATGAGCAAGCCGAGGGCAACAGTAGCAAGGAACAACTCCCTGAGATGGCAATAGGAAGAAACCTTGAGAGGAACCGGACTCAACAGGGAACCCATCCACATTTGGGTGAAACAGAAAGCAGGAATTGATCTGCATTCATACTGTGTGCTAGGTGCAGGCAGTTCAGTATAACAGTTGTTAACAGATGTTAATTGATGTTAATATGGCGTCCAGGTAGTTATTGGAGGCTCAGGTAGACTTGTAGGAAATTCCAGCCCTGAACATTGAATCAGGGCTGAATCGAGCGACTGTAGCCAAGTTCGCAGAGAAACAGCTGTCAACATCAGACAAGGACAGAACCGTCTTCATAATAGAGTGAAAACGTCCCCAGACATCGGAGCATTCCACACGTGGGGCATCAGGTGACAAGATCTCCAACCAGAAGTGGGGCACCAGGATGAGTCAGGCAGGTCCAGAGGGCAGAGGGAGTCTGGATCAATGCCAGCTCAGGAATGACATGTGTAGCTCAACAGAGAGAGGGAAAGGGGGGGGGGCAGAAGAGGAGAGATAACAGTTAGGTCTGGTCACAGTCACATAATGTATAAGGTGAATGTATATTTAGTGTAGAGTGCAAACAGGGACTAACTATAACAGTATAACTAAAAGGGAGAGCCAGAAGGAACCACAGACATGAGGGGGACCTGAGATGTAAAGCAACCGATCACCTCATCGTCAACAAACCTGAGTGATCAATGAGAGTGGGGAAGACAGCATCTAAACATACCAGTTCACCAGAATACTCTACAAAATGCTTTTAGCCTAGACATAAACACTGAGACTGTGTCTGAGTCCCAAACACTATTTGGAAGACTATTCCATAACTTTGGGGCTTTGTAAGAAAAAGCTCTGCCCCCTGCTGTAGTTTTTATAATACGCGGTACTGAAAAGCAGCCTACATCCTTTGATCGAAGTAGCCGTGTCGGATTGTAAGACACTAGCAGTTCATTCAGATACTGCGGCGCGAGACCATTTAATGCTTTATATGTCAAAAATTAAAATGAAAAAAAAAAATGAAAAATGAAAGACTAGAATCTATAATCACACCGAGGTCTTTTAATGTTGTACTAGATAGAATAGAAAGGCCATCTAAAATTACAGTGTGATCTAAAATCTTGCTTCTAGCTGAATGCGGTACTATGACTAGAACTTCTGTCTTATCAGGATTAAGCAGAAGGAAGTTAATTAGCATCCAATCTCTTGCATTTTTCAACTTTAGCAACCTTGTTTCTCTTATCTGGTTTTGCTGAGACGTATAACTGTGTGTCGGCAGCATAACAGTAAAAATTAATATCATGCTTGCGGATTATGTTGCTCAAAGGAAGCATGTAAAGGGAAAAAAGCAGGGTTAACCGAACTCTGTGGGACACCAAACTCCACTAGAGAACATGCAGAATAATCACCATTTAAATCTACATACTGATAACGATCAGTCAAATAGTATCTGAGCCAGGAGAGGGCTCTTCATCTGAGGTCGAGTAACACAAGCATAGTTACGCAATCTTGATCAGAGGCCTATAGGAGGTCATTTACTACTTTAACGAGTGCTGTCTCTGTGGTGTGATGAGGCCTAAATCTTGACTGATACAGTTCATGCATGTTATTTCCATGTAGATATGAGCATAGCAGCTCTGCCACTATCTTTTCCAGAATCATAGAGATAAAGGGGAGGTTTGATATCGGCCTTTAATTGAACAGCTGACAGTGGTCGAGGTCAGACTTCTTAATTATCGATTTAATAACTGCTAATTTAAAAGATTTCGGAACATATCCAAAGCTGAATGAAGAATTAATTACTTTCAACAGGGGTTCTGTTATTTATATCTGTTTGAGAAAATGTGTCGGTATAGGAATTTAATATACAGGTTGATGAATTTGCAGAAGAGTGAAATTAGTTCATTCTCTTCACGGGGAGTAAAGTACAGTAGTGTAAGTTCTGATCTGACATGGTTAGTTTAACATCTGCATCAATTACATTGTCCAGGTTCAAAACCTCAATTGTATGCCTAAATTTTACAATTTTATTATTAAAAAAGTTCATTAAGTCCTCACTACTATATGTTGTTGTTGTGGAGATTTCTGCAGTGGTCTTATTTCTGGTTAATTTGGCTACGGTATTAAATAAAAATCTAGGATTATTTTTGTTATTTTCTATAAGAGTGTTGAGATACGTTGATCTAGCTACACTAAGAGATTTTCTATAGTTCAGGATGCTCTCCTTCCATGCTTTTTGAAATACTAACAATTTAGTTTGACGCCACTTATGTACTAATTTCCGAGCGGTTTGTTTTAAACTGCGCGTGTGATCATTACACCAGGGAGTGAGTTTCTTATCTCTAATCAATTTCACTTTAACTGGAGCTACGTTATCTAAGGTATAATGGAATTATAAGGAAATTAGGTGACTGACAGCGGGATTTGCCTATCTGGCGTAATCGGCAGGATCTCTCTATTTAGTGCAGAGATGTGGGTTTTGGTTTGGTTGAGTAGCTGCCTTGTTTTTTTCTTTTTTTGTGTTTTTTTGGTTAGAAACCAGACAGCAGCAGCAGCCCTTTTTCTGGTGGACCGGTAAAAGTTAAGTTCAGTTCACCTCTTCGTGGTAAGTGCTTGTGCATTTGCAGTCTGAGACAAGAGCAAGTTTTAGTTGTACAGCCGGGTCCATCTAATGTTCGGATTCTTGCAGTTGCGGATCCCCTACTCGCTGGCGCTGATGCATCAGCAGCGGAACGGTTTGTTTTTGTTGCTCGGGATCGTAAGTGTCCAAAGTTCAGTGGTCGCTTGGGCATTGGCATCGATGAGTGGATGGAGGAGGCTCAAGCTTGTATACGGCTCCGCCGTCTGTCTACGGCTGATCAGGCATTCTTTTTGATTGATCATCTGGAGGGAGAGGTGAGGGAAGAGATTCGGTATCGATCAGTAAATGAGAGGGAGGACCCTAAACAAATCATTCGTGTGTTGCGTGAATTATATGGTTGCACAAAGTCTTATGTTGCACTTCAAGAAGCGTTTTTTTCCAGAAGACAACAGGAAGGGGAAACTTTGGTAGAGTTTTCTTTGGCCCTGATGAGTCTTCTGGAAAAAGTAAAAAATCAGTCYCCTCATGGTATTCCCAATGGTGAAATGTTGCTAAGAGATCAGTTTGTCGAATACGTTAATGATTGTGCTCTTCGACGTGAACTTAAGCAGTTGGTGCGTCGTCAACCTACTGTTACTTTATTTGACGTTTGCAGTGAAGCCCTTCGTTGGGAAAGGGAGGGTATGCCTGGGGGGGCGCGTGGTCTCAGTCAGTCGGTTCCAGCCGCTTATGGTATTCAATATGGGGTACAGGGACATCAGCACATTGGTAGTAACAGCCGTGGTGGTTCAACAATGTCAGAAATGAGTGAACTTCGGGATATGCTGCGGAAACAGCAGCAACAATTAAATCAGTTAACTCAAAGTATAGCTCAGATTCAAAACACTCAGTCGCATTCACGACCATCTTGGACTAATTTAATTTGCAGATGGTGTCAGAAACCTGGCCATTTTGCTAGAGATTGCGACGGGGAGCGGGTGTCTGTCTGCCCACCGTCGACTCATGTGAATTCGGCTTTAATGAGGGGTGAGCAGTCATCGTCCATGCAGTCGTCGGAAAACTAGCTCCCACCAAGTTGCAGGGGCTCAAATGTTACTGGTTTGGATTTTATGTCCCGGTTTATGTCGACTTGTCCACAACTTGTTGTATCTATGGGTGGCACTCAGGTGCCTTGCCTGGTTGATACTGGTTCCATGGTGTCCACTATCACCGAGAGTTGTTTTCTGACTAATTTTAGGTTGTGGGGTCAGGAGCGGCTTAGATTGTGTAATTGGCTACAGCTTCAAGCTGCAAATGGCCTTGCGATTCCGTATATTGGGTATCTGGAGTTGGACGTGGAGCTTTGTGGGCGAGTAGTTGTAGGCTGTGGTGTGTTGGTAGTYAGAGATCCTCYTGGTAGTGYGTGTGCACAAGTTCCTGGGGTGTTGGGCATGAACATCCTTAGCCGCTGCTACCAGGAGCTCTTTGGCCAGCATGGTAAAGCACTTTTTGATTTACCAGTGGTGTTACAGGCCTCTAGTTGTGTGTTCCAGGCGTTACAACATTGCCACCAGGTCGACGCCCAGCCGAAGGTGGCACGTGAGGTGGACGTCGGGCATGTTGCATCATGGGTGGCACCATGAAGTTTGTCACCGCAACTTGTTCTGTTCAATACTCGAGTGGGACTGTACTGTATGAACCACCTACTTCGGGTCTGCCGGCAGGTTTGTTGGCCTCTCCTGCTCTATTAAGGGTGCACAGTGTTACTGTTTATGTGCCAGTGGTTAATGTTGGTACTATGGATGTAGTGCTGTATGCGAGCACCATTATTGGCACAGTGAACCAGGTTGATGTGGTTAGTTTGCCCCCAGAAAGTTAATACCATTACAGCTAAGGTAAGTGCACAGGTTGTGCAGGAATTTCCTAGTGTGCAGGAACAGATCGACATGTTAGATCTTTCTGTGTTGTCAGAGGAGGAACAAAGTAAGGTTCGAGCATTGTTGGGGAAGTACTTACTTGTGTTCTCCATACATGATGGAAACCTGGGGTGCACAAACCTGATCTCCCACGATATTCCTCTGTTGGATGACATCCCTGTCAGGCAGCGGTTCAGACGCATTCCCCCATCGGAGTATGAGGTGGTAAAGGCACATATTAATCAGTTATTGGAAACCCAGGTAATAAGAAAGAGCTGCAGTCCTTATACTTCACCCATTGTGTTGGTCAAAAAGAAGGACGGTAGCCTGCGACTACCGTCGCTTAAATTTAAAAACTAGGAAGGATGCGTTCCCTCTACCACGTATTTAGGAGACTTTGGATTCGCTGGCTGGTGCCCGTTCAGCTAAGTGCCTGTAGCTGAAGGGGACAAATTCAAGACTTTTTGCACCCCCTTCGGCCTTTTAGAGTGGAACAGAATGCCTTTCGGGTTATGCAACGCCCCAAGCACCTTCCAACGTTTGATGGAACGGTTGTTTGGGGATCAGCAGTGCCAGTCTCTCCTCTTGTATCTGGATGATATTATTGTCTTTTCCTCCTCTATAGATCAACATCTTGCTCGGATGGAGGTTGTCTTGAGCCGCTTGCAGAGAGAAGGCCTGAAGTGTGCCTTCTTCCAAAAGGAAGTCCATTATTTGGGGCATTTCATGTCTTCTGAGGGTGTTTTTACTGACCCAGGGAAAGTGGAGGCAGTTGCACACTGGCCTCGGCCTACTAGTTTTTCAGAGTTACGCTCTTTTTTGGGGTTTGCTAGCTACTACCGGCGCTTTGTGGAGGGGTTTGCCAAGTTGGCTGCTCCTCTTCATAGGTTGGTGGCCCAGCTAGCAAACCCAAAACATGTAAAGCACAGTGCTCAGGAGTTTGCTGAAGCCTGGTCTGTGAAATGTCAGTGTGGCTTTGAGGGGTTGAAGTGTAAGTTGACCACAGCTCCAGTGCTTGCCTATGCTGACTTTTCACTACCGTTTATTTTAGTGGTAGACGCTAGTCATGGTGGACTAGGGGCTGTTATTTCACAGGAGCAGCAAGGTGTGCCCTATAACGTATGGCAGTCGTAGTCTTAGGCCCACTGAGCGCAATACATCTAACTACAGTTCTATGAAAATGGAGTTTTTGGCACTCAAGTGGGCCATGACTGAAAAATTTAGGGAGTACCTGCTAGGGCAGAAATGTGTGGTATTTACTGATAATAACCCCCTTAGCTACCTGGCTTCCGCAAAGTTGGGTGCCATGGAGCAGCGTTGGGCTGCTCAAGTGGCAGCGTTCGACTTTGAAATCAAATATAGGTCAGGTAAAAGCAATCGGAACGCTGATGCCTTGTCACAACAAAACTTTTTGGGTACGGGAGATGTGCAAGAGTTGTGCCCCAGGTGTGGCTGTTCCTGGGGCATTACAGCAAGCTGCCAGAATTGAACCAGTAGCCCAGGTAAATTGGGTTACCTCCTTTCCTTGTTCCTCTATCAGCGATATGAGTGCTCAGCAAGTAACAGACCCTGCCATAGGAGCGTTGTTGGTTTTCTGGAGGCGTAAGGTGCCTCAAACGTCCGAAGAGCGTAAGAAACTCTCAAAGTCTGCCATTATTCTGCTTCGGCAGTGGGATCGCCTGGTTGAGACTGATGGTGTGCTCTATCGTCGGGTGTTTCGCCCAGATGGTGGTGAGGAGGTCTTCCAGGTGTTATTACCAGCAGTCATGAAACATGAAGTCTTGACCCAGCTTCATCAACAGCATGGGCATCAGGGGGTGGAGCGTACATCCCAGCTCGTGCGGCAGCGGTGCTACTGGCCTGGAATGTCTGCGGATATTGCCCGCTGGTGCCAAGAGTGTGAGCGGTGCCAGTGTGCTAAAGGTGTCCCTACAGCCCCTGGTAGTTTTATGGGACACTTGTTGGCTGCCCGTCCAAATGAAATTGTGGCTTTGGACTTTACTGTGCTTGAGCCCTCAAGGTCCGGGCTTGAGAATGTGTTGGTCATGACTGATATTTTTACAAAATATACCTTGGCCATACCTACGAGAGATCAACGGGCAGAGACCGTAGCTCAGGTTCTGGTGGTAGAGTGGTTTTGTAAATTCGGTGTACCAGGTCGTATCCACTCTGACCAAGGCCGTAATTTTGAGTCCACTCTCATCCAGCAACTTTGTAGTTTGTATGGAGTCAAGAAGTCGCGAACCACTCCATATCACCCGGCTGGAAATGGTCAGTGCGAACGCTTTAATAGGACATTGCATGACTTGTTGCGCACCTTGCCACTTGCTAAAAAGGGTGATTGGCCTCTTTGTCTCCCCCAGGTACTCTTTGCTTATAACACTACCCCGCATCAGTCAACTGGGGAATCTCCGCACTTTTTAATGTTTGGGCAGGAGCCCAGACTTCCTGTTGATTTCCTGTTGGGCAGGGTTCAAGAGCCATTGGCTGGCAGTGTTCATAGGTGGATTCTGGAGCAGCAGGGTCGGTTGCAAGTTGCTTTCGAGGGTGCCCGTGAACGGTTGGGTGCTGCAGCTGATAGGTGAAAGGCCTGGCACGACCTGCAGGTAAAGAAAGTACCACTGAAGGAGGATCAGCTGGTATACCTCCAGAATTATAGCGTGAGGGGTAGACACAAAATCGACCTGTGGAGCTCAGTGGCCTACCAGGTCCTGAGGGTGCCAAAAGAGGGTGGGTCAGTTTATACCATCGCTCCCACCACAGATTTGGGTAAGGTAAGGCATGTGCACCGATCTCTGCTAAAGACTTTGATCGGCCAGGATCCACCTTTTGAGTCGCCTGACCCTTTGGTCATTGAACCTCTGCAGCTTCTGGAGGCAGAGCATGATGAGGAGGATTTGTTTGTCTTGGTGCCAGAGACATCACAAGATCAAGGTAGGTTGCAGCCACCGGATGCTGTTGTTCTTTCTGTCCCTTCGACATCTGATGGTGCGAAGGCCGTTCATCTGGATGTCAGTGTGTTTTTGGCACTGTTTTTATTGGATCTAATGACTGTTCGTCTCTCAGGTGTGCTTCCCTGTGCTCCATTGTGATATCGGTGAGCTGGTCGATAGATCTGTGCCTGTACATTTTTTTTTTATTCGGTGTGATACCCTGATGGATTCTCCCTCTCGTTTCATCTCAGTTTATTCTGTTTGGTGTCGTGTTTACTGATGTCCTCCACTTTGCGCTATTAGCGGTCTGCTCCGGATCCTGTTGTCCTGTTGTGGATGCTGTCGTGCAGACGCCACCTTTGTTATTAAAAAGGGGACTGCTTGTCTGATTCCTATGGTTTTGGTGGCTGTTTTACTTTGTGTACCTGTATGGAGAATATGACGATCTCCTTGCATTAAAAGAAGAATACCTGCTCTTTCTTTTCCTTTTTTTGCCTGATTTAGTTTTTTTTTGTGTTTTCTTTTGATCATACTTCTGGTATGAGTAACGTTGGTTTTGTTTGATTTTCTTCTTTTTGGTCATATCCTTATATATTTACACCCAATTATCTTCTTATTTTTCTCCCTATTAATGTCATTTGCTTTGTATATTTATTTGATTCTATGTACTTTAAGTTTGGAATTCATTTGTTCTTTTTTTAGTTTCATGTGGTAGTGACTGACACCTATTCCCGTCTGGGGTTGTCTACCAGTAGTTTTAATTTTTTTTAATTGTATGCGAAGTTAATTGTTTATTTCTTTTTGGTTTATTGCAGGAGCTGGGGTCCCACGGGTGAATGGATCTTCCTCCTTGCGGTGGTGGTTCTTCTTTATTGTGGGGTATGCACCATTTCGAGTGTGTGGTAGTGTGATCTGAGTGCACCTTGTGTGTGGATGAGTGTTTTTCTAAAACTAGACTCCATTTGTTTCCTGCCATTGGACGCCTCAGCCCTGCTGGTATTTATATTATTTGTTTGTTTTTTTTATATTGAAAATTTATCTTTTTGTTAGTGTCCACAGTTCTTTTTTTGTAAGTATATTGTTATTTAAAGTGTGGGTCTTCTGCAGTGCTTTTGACTCCGCTGTAATAAAACATTTGTATTTTTATATTTCACCCACGTCTCTTGCTTCCTTATTTGAGAGAATCGAACCTGTGTGCTTAATTGTTCCCTTTTTGTGATTGAGTATTGTTCCCTAGAGTTAATTTCTAGGGTGGCGTAGTCGGATTACTTCATTGGTATACTGTTTCACAATTGTACTGCTCCCGCCACAGAATGCTGACTTTAAATGTTCAGTCGTCTGTTCGAGTTCTGTGGAGTCAGATGGCGATCCAATCAAAGTTGGTAACTCTGGGAGATTACTGATAAAGTCTTCTGGATTCTCAAAATTAATATTAAAATCTCCAGTAATTAACGATTTCTCTACAGAAATATGAGATTATACACTTTCTACTCAGCTTTTCTACTATTACTATTACTGTTACTACTGCAATTGGGGATGTTCAAGTCAAAACGGGACTTGTGATGACATTTCTCGTGAATGAAGGTGTATAAACCGATTTACAGAAGACTTCACGCACAGTGATTAGACTCTTAGCCGCAGTGAAACATTTGAATGGTGCAAACATTTTAAAGGACGTATCATGAATGACGATCCTAGCAAAGGTGGTTCAGAAATACCTGATCCTTAAACATTAACAGATAAATTGTCAACAACTTGTGGAAGAGACCCATCTGCCTGAATACATCTGAACTGCATACAGAATCATTCAGAAACACCACTTTTCATCATAGAACAGGAAATTATTATAGCTTTTTGATGAATATTATTTGACAATATTTAATATATGTTCACTTGCTAAGGTAAATATATCTTATGCTATATATTCTGCATAAAATTTCAGTTCAGCAATTTAGGAACAATCCAAAATTATCATAATAATCCAAAATTAATTCAGTTTCATACTAATAATGACCTATATTTTAAATAAAATGAGTGGTATGTTTTTTAAGCTTATAAAAAATACATCTATTAGAAAACACAAGAAATGGATCGAGAGATCCTAGCTTTTTAAAACGACTACTCTAAACTGAACCTTCGGTGGTTTTCCCAGAGGGGGAAAAAAAGGAAAAGAAAAATATGCTTTAACAAGCACACATTCCATCATGTGAATTTATTTCCTGCCTTAGACACCATTAAAGCTGCTTTATTTTAATTAATGAAATAAAATGATCAGAGCGGTACTGTGGTGCCTCAGGCAGTGATGTTGCTTCAAAGCACCAGCGTATGAGCTCGAGCTCTGACTAGTGTCTGTGAAGAGGTTTACAGGTTTCTTCCCAACTCCGAAAAAACACGCAAAGAGATAAAATTAATGATTGTACAGTTTTTAAATAGATCTGTTTATCTCACAGATACCATACTCCACTTCAACATGCTGTACATAGATCAGCCATAACATTAAAACCAGCTACTGTAGGAAGTGGGGGTACTTTTGTGCCTTTGAAAGTGGCCAGTTGGGAGACCAGGTTAGTGGCCTTGGGCTTTTTTCCTGATGGGTCCTGCATGCTGTGGGATGTGGTGCACTATGTGTTCTGGAGCCTTTCTATCATGGCCAGCTTGGGGTTTTCTGAGAATTTGTGTTACTTTGTGTTGTCTTTATTGTGCAATCGGACTTGGCTCCAAGGACATGGGTGAGCCTTGGGTGCCTATTATCCTGTTACCAGTATACTGGGGTATATCAATGTGTTGATTTTATGGCTAAAAGGTGTATTACCTCAGTGGTTCCTGAAGGACCACCTACCCTGAACATTTTAGTGTTTCCTCTGCTCCCAGCACACCTGATTTAACTAATCAGCTAATTATGAGCTTTTTCCAAATAAAAGAAGCAGAGCAGGGAAAACTAAAAAATGTGCATGGCAGGGTGTCCTCCAGCTAGGTATGATTATCTAGGTATATTTCCTAAAGGATTTTGGAATTCACACTTGTATACTTCTTAGCTTAGCCCTATATTATATTGGGTAAAAAAATTATAAAGCAGTTTTTAAAAAGTATACTTTTATATATTGCAGGAAAACTGTGGCATTTTTTTTGTTCAAACTAGCCTATTGCTACAAGATTTGCCAACTGAGTAAATTTCAGTTAATGCAACGTACCTGTCAGTGTAATTGACCTCAATGTCTTTAATGAAAAATTGAGATGAAAAAACCTTTACAAGGAAAAACATTGGGTTCAAGAACAGGAATCTGAAGTTTGGTTGAGTCCATGCCCATGACGGCCTCAGATTCCTTCTTGCCTGACAGATGTGGTCTTTTGCTGCTTTTTGCTGCTACTAAAAAAAGTTATTATTTGAACTGTATGTTAAAATAATAGTAGACTAACATTCTCTTACATAAACATGACCATCTGGCGCCAACAACCATGCAATGAAGGTGTGGCAGAACAGGGAAAACTCAAAAAATGTGCACAACAGGATGTCCTCCAGGTGATTATCTAGGTATGTTTCCTAGATGTTATGCTAAAGGTACTATTTAATTCTATTTTATGGAGGCCTCTCCCCAGTTTTCTCTCCTAATGATCTATTCGAAATACACAATTCCCACTTACCTCTAGAACCCTTTCCAATCAAGGTAACAACCAGCTAGGGAGGTCACGTGCTTCCTCTGAGCTCCAAGAGGTCAGTCACACAGTCAAACAGTTACACAATGATGATGGCGTGACACCTTCTCCTTGCGTGAGCTCACAGACGCCCATGATTGATTGGTGTTACTATGATTGATGGGAGAGTGTGAGAGAGAAAGAGAGAGAGAGAGAGAGAGCACAGTCTGCTCTCCTGGCTACGGATGGCTGTAGCATCACCTGGGAATTTAACTCATGATCTCTGGATGATAGTGGTGAAGTAATTTTTTCACAAAACACATTTTGCTTCTACATTGAGAGAAATAATGGCACTGCCTTGAAACTAGACCCTGGAGAAACCCAATAAATTTACTGAGGTGCTGAGTAAAAAGAGGGACAGAATACTAATCCGCAGTCAAAAAACATAAAATCTGTATATGGTCTAAATAGAATTTCTACTACACAGGAATTTCTCACATCTTTAATTTTTTTTTTCCGCCAATATAATATTGGGCTAAGCTAAGAAGTATATAAGCGTGAATTCCAAAATCTGACAAAGCAATCTGAACAAACTAATGTACAATGTGCTCCTTGGTATATGGAGCTTCAAACATGCCCTGATGCTCCTGGATCAGCTCGATATGATAGGCACCAAACAGTTTAACACTATACCCCTTCACTCAGTCACTTGACTTGTTATGGTGATACCTTCCAATGGTGGAGGAATACGGAACATGGAGCGCTGCGTCAAAATGTGTTCGGAAAAAAACAAAGATCACTTCCAGCATTGCATGTAATTCAATCGATTACGAATACATCAACGTATGTATCGTATTATTTTGGTTCAGAGTGCTTCATCATAGTGAGAGGTATTCCAGAATATTTGGGGCCTTTTTTGAGTGAATCACCCTATATTTAGCTGATGGCTGTTAATAGTGAACTGAACGAAAAATGTATGTTTTAGATTAGTAAATTAATTTATTAACACAGGTACAGTATCATTGATGACCAGTGCATCGGGCTGTCACTCGCGGCGGCTCATGGGTCCTAACACCGCATCTCACCACGAGTCAAACCGCATAGGTGAGATAGGGGATTAAACTTGCTTGCTTGTGCATGATATTTTACCTTTGGAAAATCCTCACCACTGATGTACAAGTATACTTTTATATTTCCCAAGAAAAAGTGTGGCATTCTTTTTCAAACTAGCCTATCGGTATCACAAGATTTACCAACTGAGTAAATTTCAGGTAATGCAACGTACCTGTCAGTGTAATTGACCTCAATGTCTTTAATGGAGGGGTCTCAAACTCAATTCCTGGAGGGCCGCAGCCCTACAGAGTTTTATTCCAACCATAATTAAAAACACCTGATCCAACTAAACAGGTCATTAATGCTTATTTGAAAACTACATAGTATGTATGTTGGAGCAGGGTTGGAACAAAACTCTGTGGGGCTGCGGCCCTCCAGGAACTGAGTTTGAGACCCCTGCATTAATGAAAAATTGAGATGAAAAAAACTTCATAAGGAAAAACATTTGGTTCAGCCAAGAACAGGAATCTGAAGTTTGGTTGAGTCCATGCCCATGACGGCCACATGAATTGTGTGTTAAAATGATTAACATTCTCTTAAATACTCAAAGATGCCCATCTGGCGCCAGCAACCATGCAACGGTTAAAGTCATAGTGTACTTTTACTTTATTCTGATGATTGATGTTTGAATTTTGAACATTAATTGAAGCTCTTGACTTGTAGCTGCATGACATATATAAAGAATGTAGCACTTTTATTTAAGAAAAAAGAAGCCTTTTTTTCATTCTGTCCATCCATCTTGGAACCTCTGTAGTCCAACTAGGAATCGTGAATCGAGGCCAATGGTGACCATTATATTTATTCCCATTTGCACAATCGTAGTAGGACCACATGTCAACAACACTATGGACAATTTGGGAATGCCAATTAACCATATCTACCTGTGTTTGGACTGTGGAAGGAAACCGGAGATGCCGGAGGAAACCCATGGCATGGTGGCTTAGTGGTTGGCACTGTCGCCTTGCACCACCGGGTCCTGAGTTCGAAGCGACAGTGCCAACCACTAAGCCACCGTGCCATCTTCTTTTCATGTTTTTGGTGTTAGGGGAAGGGGAAGAAAGATTGTGTTTTGCACACTCATTGAGCTGAAGATTAGATTAATTACTGGAGCTCCTGAGAGAGCCTGACCATCATGGATATGACACAGGAGCTGTAATGTTTACCAATTTCTCCTTTTATCTCTGTGGACAAAATCACTGAAGATTATTAAAAGTTGCAGAAGGCAGAAGCACCTATCTCAAAGTACTGAAACCAAACTAATATAATAATATAAAAGTCTCACTAGACTCTCACCAGCCTTCTAAAAACATACATGCATAATGAAGGTATAACACTATACTATACATTACATTAATTATTAAGAATTCAACACCATTGAGGAGAGTCGTTCTTCCAACAGCAGACTCACAGAGGCTCTGAGAGGGAACTCAAGTATCTTCAGGTTTTTTTTTTTTTTCACTTAGCCAGAAAGCAGGAACAGTTTTCGAATTCTGCTCCAGTTTGCAATGAACAGCAGATGTTAAGAAACTGTAAGTGTGGACAGGGAGTCAAATGTGAATCTAGCATGTCTCTAAATCCCTCTAGTGCATGCAATGCTCATTTTGATTCCTAAGCTATCTTGCCATATTGAGATTATAACTATCAAACTGAAGTGAGTGAATTAAATCATGGCATAAACTAAGGCAGCTAACACTAACTACAATTCATAATAATTTATTGATCATATGACCGTAGCCAACATGCAAAGTGGCTTGGTAAAATTAGTCAGTCACTTACTGTTGAAGCAAACTTTACTGGCTTCCTCGAAGGGCGCATAAAAGAGCAATTTTCTGTTCAGATGTTGAAATTACTGCAGATTTCATAGATAAATTAAAATTATGGAAAGCAGTGACTTTGTTCTTAAAATATAGTTTGTGTTGAGCATAAATGTTGCTGCTGTTCAGCAGTATACGTTCAGTTCATTCATTACATTAGCTACTTAAACTGACATTACAGTACAGTACATCTTGAAAATTACGATAGCATGAAAAAATAAAACTCTTACATTTTCTAGATTCATTACATGTAAAGTAAAATGCACTGCCCGGCCAAAAATAAGTAACACGATATTGCATTTGACCCCCTTTTGCTTTGATTATGGCACGCATTCTCCATGGCGTCCATTCAATAAGCTTGTGCAATGTCACAACATTTATTTCTGTCCCAAGTTGCATTCATTTCTTTCCAAGATCTTGTTTTGATTTTGAGGAAGTTAGACCTCTGCTTGAAGTCTTCTCCTGCACATACCAAAGATTCTCAATAGGATTAAGATCTGGACTCTTCAGTGACCAATCCATGTGTGAAAATAATGCCTGCTGCTCCATGAATCACTGTTTCATAATTTGAGCCTGATGAATCCTGTCATTGTGGAATATACCTCTACCCTTTTTCTATGGGAAAGAAAAAAAAAAACATTGATGGAAATACCTGGTCATTTAGTATATTCAGGTCATCAGCTGACCTCATTGTTTTGGCCACATACTGTAAGATTGCTGAACCTAGACCTGATCAACAGAAGCCACCACAGATTATAACACCACATCCACAAGCTTGTAGGGTAGTCATTAGTCATGGTGAGTGCATCACAGAGTGTTTCTCTCATTCATTCACACATATCATTCCATATCATGTTTTTCCAGTGCTCCACATGTGCATTCATCATACTCCCTAGCAAATTGAAGCTTTTGTTTCTGATTAGCCTCACAGTCCAATGAGTTCTTTTTGTTACTGTGGAAATGCTCTTACGTTCACTATTAACTATAGTGAAAGTGTACAATGAAGTCTACTGTTGATTTCACTAAGTGATGTCTCATCATGATTATTCAAATTAGTTTATACCCACATTTCTTTTTTAAAGATAATAGCTCACCACTATCTTTTTCAAGTTTTACTAATGTGTTGTATAGTTTTTTAACCAATTAAATATTTTCAGCAATTTCCTTAGTTGTTTTCTTTGCTTGAAGCAGGACATCAATTTGACCCTTCTGAAACAGTCTAACATCTTTGCCGTATCATAGGATACGTCTTCTGACATGGTTGTTTAAAAGCTACATAGGGTTAGGGTTAAACAACTTGATGCCATCTGAAACATAATTAGTAATTATGACAGTATACTCGTTTAGCTTATGTCAGGTGCGAAACTTATCTCAGTTAGTCATGACTTAAAGGTCTAAAAGAATTTCCAGAAAAACAGAAAAATTAATATATAACTTCAGTTTACTTTTTTTTTTTTACTTTATATATTTATATTTATATTTTATATATACTTTATATTTTACTTTATATATATTTTTTATATATATATGAGATATCGCTTAATGTGTTAACCTAATTTGCCATTCACCTCTCAACTCTTTAAAGCAGAGTAGAGTCCATAATCAGTATGAGCAGATGAGAGGTGAACCCGCAGCTGTATCGATCACGCATGCTCAGGGTCCAATTTTAAAGGCCGTTTTTTAAAAATGCTAATTTCCCTTGTCAGTCATTTTAGACTTGGTTTCCAGGATGTGTACAAAAATAAATAAATAAATAAATAAATAAATAAACAATTAGATTTCCTTCTGTTATGACATCATATAAGAAGATCTCCGCACGCACGCACACACACACACACACACACACACACACACACACTTTAGGGGTACTCTGAGAACTGTGGTAAAGAGAGTATAATATGGGACCTTTAAACAACTGCATAATAAACTCAGTCAAAGACGGTGACCTACAATTCCCAGATCAGTAGTGTATATGTAATTCTCACTACACTAATGAATTATTCAGCAAACACAATGGCAGCTATCAAACATGTTGTGGTCCTTGCATGCTCACTAGTGCTGTCTAGGATTGTTTCACTGGTGCTGTTATTACTCTCAGCAACCCTTGAACTTTAGAAAGTGTCATAAACGTTTGTGGTTATTGATTAGGCACTGCACCCAGGGGAGCATTATAGTGGCAGCTGAAGAGCGCAATTGAGAATGAAATACACACTTGGGGTACAGCTAATGGCTTAATGGATGGACATTCATCTACCCCTGATTTTTTAAATTTTATTTCTTTTATTTAATCAATGTAAGAGAAGTATCATAGAGGCATCATCAGTGTTGTCAGAGAGCTGTTGTTCCTTATCTGTGTGGGGTGCCAAGCTCTCCACTCACTGACTTGATCCCACCAATTAAATGCTTGATAGCTACAATGATGTGTATTGCATTCCCAATTAAGTGTCTTCTATAGCCGAGTCAAACGTTTGGAACCTTTCATGCAGAAGACTACTATTATTTTCAATCCAGCAACTGTGCCTATCGCTTCATCTTTTCTTTTTTTTCTGTCATAAGAGGGCATGCACCGCCTACTGAATGAAACCAAATCAATAGAAAGTGGAGGGAAAATCGCAGACATCTGTCAAAGCACATAGGTTGCTGTCTGAAAGGCTGCAGTGAACATACAGGCTGGTTTTTATCTCCCAGACATGTTGGTTTTAAAGAACGGTTGGCCTGAGTTTCAATTACTCCCTGAGGAAAACAAAGAGGTCAAGTGCTAAGCTCAATCCTGAAGCGGTAAAGCTTTTCATCTCAGGCCAGGTGGAGGAGGACACAAAGCTTTTCAGCCAGGCACAGGCCTATGAGTTTAGTGTTACAAGAAAAAGCGTACAAGACAAATTTTCACAAACTTTTTTTTTTTCCCTATAGCAATTATTCTTATTATTCTGAAACTTGGCAGTGTTGCCTCCACTCCACGGCAAATGCAGTTAATTACACTCTGAAAATTATGCACCCCCCCCCCATACCCTCCAACCAACGCCCCCCACCACCACATAAAAAAAATAAATAAATAAAAAACATGATTGCTGTCAGAATTTCCCTTTCACTGCAGACACACAGGGGAAATTCCCCATAAAGCTCTCCACACTACCCAATTAGTATTATCAGTTCTCTATTCTCTTCCTCTCTTTCTCTCTCTCAAACACACACACACACACACACTGTAAATGATTGTCTGAAATTATAGTCATTGTTTTACCCCTTTCTTTTGTACAAGTAAAATTGAATCAGAGTCTTTCTCCTTTAACTTCCTGATTACATTTTAAAGTACACAATGTATGTCAAATTATTTTTTTTATAACATTACTACTACTACTACTAATAATAATAATTATAAATGTTAACATTCAGTTCTAAAATACATTTCTGTGATCATTGAAAATGTTTGGAAATGTTGAAAATGCAATATTACCACCGGTGATGGTCACAAATTGTGGACACTATGTTTGACAGGTTGTCCAGCATGTGTGTGTCTGTGTTTAGTTTTTGTTCATTTCCTAAAGCATTTAGAATATAGCATGGCTCTCGACGGTCATTTTCTGTTGCATCCCTGTTGCAGCATCCAACATCTCGCTCTCTCGTTCTCTCTCTCGCTCTCTCTCTCTCACACACACACACACACACACACACACACACACACACACACACACACACACACACACACACACACACACATCCTAGTAAAGTAAAGTACCACTCTCTTTCTTAACGTCTGTCATACATGTATGTATGTATGTATGTATATTGTATGTGTGTGTGAGAGAGAGAGAGAGATAATGGAGAGAGAGTCTGTGCAATACTTTGCCAAAGTTTTAGGCACCATATGTTAATATGTTTATCATGTCCTGGCATTCAGGTTGAAAATTATTCCCTATTTCCAAAAATGATTTACAAATGAAAAAATAAATAACCTTACAGACAAATATGTGCATGCCTGTAAAGACCAGGTATGAGTTCTTCTGGTAACTTTGTAACACTTGCTCCTTTTTACAGTAGAGGCCTACATTCGTTTTTTTTTTTTTTTTCATTTAAAAACTGATCTGTCATGTAATATGTTGCTTTCTTTACAGGTCTGCTTAGATATTCTTCTATGCCGTTATTTATTTATGGAAATAGTGAATGCTTTTGTACATAAAAATGCAGACACAATAAACAAATTTGTACTGAAGATAATATGATGCCTAAAACATAGTGCCTTAGGCGCCTTATGTATATACAGTATAAACAGTAGCACTGTATGTAACAATATCACACAAGAGGGAGTGCGGTTATGCTTGAGTATCAGCCCGGCCTCGAGTATGATATTGCTTTTATACAACATTTCCAAATTATGTTTTTTTTGTTGTTGTTTCTTTAAGATTTTTTTTCCCCCTCCATCAACACATATCCTTCTGCGACTGGCAGAACTAATTAACTACACCTGGCAGAGCTGGTGACCAACCGATAGTTAGTGTAATTAACAGGGGTGAAAGTAGGACTAAATTCTTATCAATAATATGTAGCCATCCCATGAATCTCATCAGTTTCTCTTTATGTTTTCACATATTCCGCTTTAGAATATCAGCTATGCTAACTTCCGCTTTCTGGGGTTAAATCCCAAATAGCATTAAACGCGCTAGTGTACAATCACTTGTTCCGCACACAAAGTAGGACCATTAATCAGAGGTTAAGGGGTGAGTTGGCAGGCAGCTGCTCTCTTTTTAGAGAGCTGCAGACCATACTGACCTACTTTTTCCTATATATTTTTCTTATGTTATATAGTGTATTATATAGTGCATCTCAAAAAATATACTGTACATTAATGTAAGTGTGAGACCGCAAAAGGGTGCAAGCATGACTACAAAGACTAATAATGATAATAATAATAATAATAATAATCGTTCTAATCATTCAGATGTGACACTTCATTAAGTGCAATTTCGAGCTAGCCTTGTGCAGGATGGCATCACCGTGGCAACTGCATGAGATTAGTGAAAGAAAACTGTGATGGTGTGTGTGTGTGTGAGAGAGAGAGAGAGAGAGAGAGAGAGAGAGAGAGAGTACTAATTAGCACAGCTGGCAATAATATCTGGAATACGGACCCTTAGCAGACAGTCTGCCAGTCCTTGGTTGTTCACCCAAGTTGGGAGAGACAGGTGAAATCAGTTAGAAATCAGCATATTTGCACAAGGTTTAAATTTTTTTTATTTTAATTTGATTATTTTTGACATTTGAGCCTTATGTGACAAACCGTGTGAGATTTACAGATGTGGCGTCACTCCTGGATGGATTTGAGACTTCATCCAGCAACAATCGCATGCCAAACAGCAGGGGGCAGTAGATGTAAAGGTACACAGACACGCAAGAAGTAAATAAACAACCAAAGGTTTTAACCAAAAATGTTTATACATTATTAATACTTTGTTAACTTTCTCTTAGTGACACATAATGAGAGTTTTGTTATCAACACGGCATTAGATGTCTTTTAGGCGGCCCGAGATGAGCAGGTCTATGATTTTATGATTCTGTTAACAGTAGAAAGGGGATTCACAGTTATTTGTCTCTGGGACGGTCCACCCTAAACTTGACCGGCATTCTGGCTGCTTTAACTTCTAGGTCTGCGTAAATCTGGGGCTATTTCAATTTGAAAGGAAGGAAACAAACAGTACTCATAATAATACTGACACATTCTGGTGCATACATTTTACTCTGAGCGTCTGTTTACTTCTTGTTTACTATTTACTTCTTATTCCTGTGTAGAGGTTTGAGTAAAATTCTCCCCAGCAAACATGGTAGATAAACCTCACAACCAGAAAACAGCATCACTATAGTCTGAGGACTTAATTATTAAACCCTGATAGTGCCATAGAGGGAGGGACTGATAAGGAACCTGTGAAGATTCCCTGGCTCGCTCCTTTGTCCACCAGCAACATACGAGCAGGCCAAAACGAATTGAGAAGACAATAAATCACTTTTAACAACATTCACAGCTTTTTTTTTTTCTTTTTTTTTTTCTTAGACTCTGTCAAGCACATTCAGTGGTGTGGTGAAGACAATGGGGAAAAGAGTTTGTATTTGCAGAATGTGTCCTATTCAACGGTGCTTCTTCACATGCCAACTGGCTCATTTTAAAGGGTTTTAAATGTGTGTAGGATGAAGGCTTAGAGAGGAAATAAAAAAATCCGAAACATTTTTATTACACAATTGCCCACATTGTGCTCATCTCACTTTAGACGGAGGTTGGAATAACTACAGCAAGATGGATTCTTTTTTCCTTTTGCAATTTTATTGTCTTGCTTTTTTAGGTTTTACTAAGCACAGCCATCTGCTGTGAGCTATTTAGCATGAGCTATTAATTGAAAATGTCCAACACTGGTTTAAGGCACCGCTTCAAATGTAAATTCATAAAGGCATCATTAAAGTAAAAGATTGTAATAATAAGCTATAATAATAACATAAGAATAGAGATGAGGAATGCCTTCATTTACTCAGCATGTCACCTGTAGTGACATGAAAGCATAATGTTTCCCGGTTGTCAGTCTGTACATCAATTCATGAGTCTGTTTATGTTGAATGTTTGACCAACAGTCATAATCTTTAAACCACTGACAGATGAAGGGAAGAGCATTGATTATCTCGTAACAGTTCCACCTTTCAAAGGGTGAAATATAAAATGCAGCAACTCAGCAGAAAGTTGATGTGAAGCATGTAGAACAGGCAAGCGTTAGGATCTGAATGACTTTGACCAGAGTCAAACTGTGATGACTAGGCAACTGGGTCAAAGCATCCCCGAAACAGCAGGTCTTGTGGTTTACAGTAAGTACTGGTAAGTACCTACCACGCTCATTGGCGTGAATGCGGAGTGAAGTCTAGCCCATCTGATCCCATCCCACTACAGCACCACAAATTGGTGTAAAGGTTAATGCTGA
Source organism: Clarias batrachus (assembly GCA_003987875.1). NCBI lineage: Eukaryota > Metazoa > Chordata > Actinopteri > Siluriformes > Clariidae > Clarias > Clarias batrachus. The sequence continues at coordinate 43,132 of QMIH01002282.1, read as the reverse complement.
CTCAGACTGAAAGGTGTTAGAACACACAATGGTGCATGGTGCTGAGTAAATGAAGACTAGTCAGAGAGATACTTGCAACTGTCCACCGCTTAATGCACCTACAATGGACACTTGAACATTAGAATTGGACCATGAAAGTGAAATAAGGAAGAAAGTGGTCTCTGGTGAGTGAATATTTATTTTTACAATTCATGTGGATACACGAGTGTGTGCATCACTTATCTGGGAAAAAGATGGCAACAGGATGAAAGCAACCCAGCAGAGGCTGTGTGACACTCTGGGCACGTTTCTGATTCATGGCATGGTTCCTGGTCCTGGCATTCATGTGCATCTCCACTTACAGTTAAAACCAGATGTTTACATTCACATTAGCCAAAAACATTTCTCCTTTTTTTTTTTTTTTAAATTCCTGACACCACAAGCTTCTTGCAATAAGTTGCTGGAATTTCAGCCCATTCTTACTGACAGAACTGGTGTAACTGAGTCAGGTTTGTAGGCTTCCTTGCTCTCACACACTATTTCAGTTCGGCCCAGAACTTTTCTATTAGATTGAGGTCAGGGCCACTCCAACCACCTGCCCTGAACCTTAGAGACCAAGTCTTAATTTCCTGTCTGATGTTTGGAGATGTTGCTTGAATATATCCAAATGATCTTTCTTCCGTAGGATGCCAACTATTTTATGAAGTGCACCAGTACCTCCTTTAGCAAAACAACCCCCTGAACATGATGCTGCCACCCCTGTACAGTGTACATCCTGCTTGGGATGGTGTTCTTTGTCTTGCAAACCTTTCCTTTATTCCTCCAAATAACAATGGTAATTATGGAAACCATACCATTGTGTTTTTTTTTGGTTTTGAAGCAGTGGATTCTTCTTTCAGGCCTAGTCTTGGCTGATGTTTCCTGATTTTCCCATGATGTTAATAGACCACTTAACTGAGTGTATCTATATTTGACTCACTGGCATTGTGATATAGTGAATTGTACGTGAAATAATCTTGAAACAAACGTTGGAAAAATAACTCAATTCATGCATAATGTAGATGCCTAGTCAACATGCCAAAACTTATATATATATATTTTAAAACATGAAATCTGCTTAGTTGATTTAGTGACTAAACTTCCAACTGCACCTAAGTATTGTTGCAGACTAAGATTGTTCCCTGATCCTTTTCAGCAGGATGATGCACACCATACAGCTTGTTCAGGAATGCTTTAAGGAACAAGTCAAGCATTCAGTGTGTTGACTTGGCCTTCAAATCCAAACATCATGACAAGGTCAAATGTCATTTGTGCAAAATCCTTTTAAATATCTTCCTCCCTGTTTGTCACATATCTCTCCATTGGCCACATCTACGGGGCCATACAAGATCCTCATTGGGAGGGTAAGGACTGGTAGGGACTATAATGTGCTTCCTCCAATACACATGAGGCCAGTCGTGCAGTGGGCCTGCATGGTCGACCTGCTCTCTAGACTCCATTCTATAGATGGCTGTAGCACCACCCGAGAACGGATCTCAGGATCTCCAGATGATGCGCCTCTTGGGAAGCCTGAAGTATTGTTACAAGGACTACATGTACAGGAGGGGGTGGGGTGGGGGGGGGCGGCTTCCTTGTTGATGCAGTTAGTTGTTTTGGCAATATTCCTTTGGTCTCCCACCCAAAGATCAAAGATACACTCTGTGGGCTGACTGTCATTTCACAGCTGCCCGTGGTGTACGACTGGGTGTGCGAAGTAAGTATGTGTGTGCGAAGAGGTAGCAAGAAGTCAAGTTAACCAGCACGATAGCTTCCTGTACAGCATTGACTGCTAGTGTGAAGTTATATATCATAACGACTAAACATCGATTAGCAAAGACGGCTATGAGTGGATGTGAATGGATGTAACTGCTGGATGTAAAAGTCTAATTTCAGCAGTGGCTTTATTATGGATGGTGGCAATCAAAGAATATCTCTTTTTAAATGACACATTTTCCCTTTCTATTTGTAGGATCAATGTCATACTAGCCTATCCGTGACGAGACTGCACCTCGAGAGCTCAACACAAACTGATAATACATGCTGGGTTCCCTGCTCTTAAATAAATGATGCTCTGATTACGCTATGACTATGATTAATGCACCCAGGACAGCCTTTTTAATTTTTTTTATTTTTTATAAAACCTTTGTTTTTCTCCATGATAGAGGAGTATATTTTGAAATGTAAAACCGTTGCTTGTACAATATTCAAACACTTTTATAACAACAGATTTGAATTCATTTGAATGTATGTACATAGGAGTTAATTCTTGTTGCTAATGTCTGTCTCCCCTTTTGTTCTAAATGCCATCTCTTTTATCACCTGCCTCCTCAGTTCTACACTTCTCGCGCTCCCCTGCTGTTTCCAGGGACAAATTATTATTACTCTGACAACTCAGAAAGCATTTATTTTTCTGCCACTTTCAAGCTACAAAAACAACCACAGGCATGACAAATCAAGCTGGGAAACCTATTTAAATGACTAGTCTCAGCTCATCTGGAGTACAAGCAGCAATGGTGGTTTGCTAAATGTCACTAGACCAGTGATATGAATCTGTTTCTGTGGTCAATTGAAAAAAAAAAAAAAAAGGACTGCTTGGGGTTTCAACTATGCAATGTGAAAAGTGATGGACCTGCAAAAAAATGACTTTAACACTGCACAATATGTTAGGATATAAACAATACAAGGATTCACTCACTCACTCTCACTCATGGTCTATACCACTTTATCCTGTATACAAGGTGGCGTGGGGCCTGGAGCCTAACAAGGATTCATGACTATAAAAAATATTAGAGAAAAAACAGAGAAAAGACTGAAAAGACTGCCTCTGTTCGTGTTCATGAATCAAATAGTAGCAAATGTCCATTCTTAGTTCTGACATTTCATGTTATGGTTACTGTCAGTTTTTTTTGACAAGCCAGTCAGGGCATCCACTTAATTCATATCACAGATGACAGATTTTTCAGCTTTAATTCACCACATCAGAACAGGAGTTAGAGTTTGCAAATGATCAGCAGTCTTTTGGAGACATGTTCTCTGGTCAGCAGGAATGCCAATGTTTCGATGAGAGTCGTTATATAGATGTCGCGATCACATCAATAAAATGTCACTGAGATGACGTTGAATAAATCACCCAATCACAATTTTGCAAATACAACCACAAAATAATGAAACTGTAACCTTTATTTGGAGCATTTATGCTCATATTACATCTATTCGCACAATATCCGACTACAGCAATGGTCTCCTAAGTTTCTAACAGGGTTGAGAATTCTGATCAGGGATTGAGATGGACACAACAGCTTCCTGTACACAGCGTATGTATTTAATTTCACACATTGTGATGTTACATATTTATTTCTTTTTCTTTCAGAGATATTATTATGAGGTGCGTCGTAGCTCCCAAATTACTGTGCTGTAATATGGTGCATGTGGAGCCTGTTGTTATGTCTCAGCTTTATTTATGAGCTTTAACGCTACGTCCCCTTATGGTCCAGTGATCAGCAAACAGTGAAACAGAATTCAAGACCCCCTCAGGACATCAGTTTGGTATTAATATTTCTTTGAAGTTGCTTTTGGACCTTTGCGTTCCAAAATGGGAGTAATTAAGCAATAATTAAGAAATATCGCAGTTGAGGAAACACTTGGTGCCTAAGACCACATCACAGCCGTGCTGATATTTTGTACAACAGCACTCCTTCTCGTGTGCTATTGCTTATTTACATAGTACTCACATTAAGATTATTTAAACATACACTTATTTTCCATAAACATGACTGATTAAGCTGTAAAGTTGACTCAGATGTAGTGTTACTAGACATAATTTGCACAGAGGTGCCGATTGTGAAAATCAGACGTTGACACAATCTATATAAATAAAAGAAAGGTTTTGTCTGTACATTGGTCACAACTCGCTCTTTCAATGACATCTTTACATTTCATACATTCGAGGACCGTAAAGCAGAAAAACCTCTGTCCGTATGTCTTTATGTCTGTCCAGCCGATTTTGTCACAGCGTCACGCAAAACTGGCTCGACAGAATTCAATAAACAATTGCCAGTTCTTGGGTATTTGCCTGAAGTAAAATCTTTGCCATAAATGAAATCAAAATGTTTAGAAGAAGGGGTGTTATGAGCAGTTTTGTGCCAGATTACCTCACAGGCCATTAGCCATTGCTTCTTTTAGACAAATATAACACTTTTGCCCTCAAAGTGGACGTGGCTATATGCGTCACTCTACAGAGCCAATCAACGCTATAGTTTACCGTCGATACACAGAGTATACAGTTTGTCTCATATATTCCATAACCGTGGTGCTAATTAAAGCAGTAATGTAAAGCGCCACTATGAGAAAACACGGGTCATTAGGGGAAACATATCCACAGCAGTCCGAGGTGAGGAAATAATAAAAGTAAAATACCCCAACTGACAGTGTTATGCGCTTAAATCAAAATACACAGGGAGTGTATTTGGATGACAACGAACAAGGAGAAAGTTATTGTCATTCTCTTCATCTGCTAGTCATTTGCTCTGATGATAATTTGCTCTGAGAGGCTGCAATTGCCAAAACAAACTAAGCACATTTATATAACCGTCGTGATGCTTGCATTTCTAACAAAGAGATTATTAATATGATACGAGGAAAAAAGCTCAAAAACTTATTTCCAAATTGATGTTCCAAAACTTTTTTTTTTTAGTTATTCTTCATTCTGGTATAGTTAACTGTAAAGGTATTTCAGACTCTCGGGTATGTCTGGATATGATAAAATCTCATTTAATGACAAAGAAACTAGAGGTGAGAGTTTTGTATTATCCTTTTGCACTGTCCCTCTTATCTTTCATCATTATTTTTGTGTAGAACTTCTCATATCTTCTCTGTCCTAGGACAATTCTTCCAGACATCTGTTTATATCAGCACACCCTGCAAACACTCTTCACAGGCAGCTCATACAGTCAGGCCCATATATTTTGGAAATTTATTTGGGTATTTTGATTCTGTACACCACCTGTACAGGATTACCTTTAATACTTGGATGAAAATCTTTTGCAGTCAAACAACCGCCTGAAGACTGAAACCCATGGACATGAGCAAATACTGAGTTTCCTCCCTTCGCATGCTTTGCCAGGCCTTTAGAGCAGCTGCTGCTTCTTTGTGGGTCTTTCTGTCTTCAGGTTTGTCTTCATTAAGTTAACAGCATGCTCTATTGGGTTGAGAACATATGATTGACTTGGCCAGTGAGGAATATCCCATTTATTTGCCTTGGGTTACTTTCACTGCATGTATTGGGTCATTATCCATCTGCAATGTGAAGCGGCATCCTGTGACTTTTGCAGCATTTGGATGAATCTAGCCCTTCACTTACGCTTCAGAATTCATCCTGCTACTTTTATCAGCGGCCAGGTTATCATTAAACGCCTGTGACCCATTTCCATTAGCAGCCATACACGCTTGTATCATAACACTGCCTCCATCATGTGTGATAAATGATGTGGTATATTTTCACCATGAGCTGTTTCTTTCTTTCTCCATACATTTCTCTTCCATTTATTCTGGTACAAGATCATTCTGGTTTAATCAGTCCAAAAAATCTGGTAAAGCTTTCTTGCAAAGTCTAAACTGTCCTTTCTTGAGTGTTACCAGTGGTTTGCACCTCACACATTATGTACAGTGCTGATCTGTTACATACTCTAAATATATATAAAAAAAAAAATCTGTATGGTTAATTAATGTTTTGTAATTACTGTGTATAGTATCTGTCTATAACAAATATACCGTGTTTTATGTTGTTCTGTACTCTGAGAGCCACAAACAGCAGGAATCAAATCCCTTTTTTTATCAACATACTTGGAGAATAAAACCCGATTTTGATTTAGAATTGCACCTTGTTGTAAATCATCTGTATTCTCTTCATTCTCTTGACTGTAGACAATGATGCATCTACCTCCTCAAGAGGATTCTTGACTTGGCTAAAATGTTTTTCTTCATGGACAGAATTCTGTGGTTATCCACTTTAGTTGTCTTCTGTGGTCTTCCAGAAGGGGATCTCAAACTAAAAACTCCTTCCTCCAACATGGTAAAGTATTGGAACACCAGAGATGTTAATTATTAATCAATTAATTGTCATTAAAAATGTAAACAGCTGAAACGTATTAACCAATAAGTTTTGTTTTTCATGAAGTGGTTACCTCTGCAACGTAGCTGTAATCCAACCTAACCAGGCTCCTTAAATGCTTGCTAATAACTTATTTAAATTAATCTTTTGGGATTTCCTTCATAAACAACAGACAGCATTGACCTGCTTACATCCACTTCCTCTTCTGACACCTTTTTTATTTTTAAATGGAAAATTGTCGCAAAACTTATTGCTGTGGTTTGCGAGCGTTTCACAGGTTCACCTGATGTAGTATGCTAAAGGAGTGGAGTGGCTATTTTCAGATGAGTATGTGTGCGATTGTGTAAGAGAGAGAGGTTTTGTGTGAATCAATGCTTTACATGCAATTAAATAAGATTTTACCCATGTAAGGTAAATTTTACATAGACGGCATCTGCAAATACTCTTGCTTTGAGAGAGCATCGTTACTTTTCAGTTTCAGAATAGTGGGTGCAATATCACCACCTACTCGCAGGAAAAAAGATTCTTTGTACGAGACATGACTTTTAAATAATAAACAGCACAAGTTAAATAGTTTTTCACTGTTCACCAAATACTTTTATAGTAGTTTTAAACACTTTAAAACATATGAGCAATATAGCTGCTTGAGACAAATCAGACAATAAACATTAGTGTTATTGAAGTGAATCGAACTGAAAATTACAACATCGAATAAATGAATAAAATTCAGGTCACAGCTCTAATCTTGACCCTGGATAAAATGGACCAAATTCATCCATCCATCTATGAAGTCAGTGTTTTAATTTTATAATCCTCTATTGTCTACTAAGAGGTCAGTTCTCAGCTTTGTGGGATTTGTAGATCAGTAAATAGCCTTTAATGTAAAATCAGAGTATGAATTTGATGAAGATGCAAAGTTTTAAGAGAGAAAGTTTAATCTGTTTAAAAGGTCATCCACAGTTCACTTGAAAATCTGATGGACAAAAAAATTTGGGTTTTGATGCGTCATATATTGAATGCTCTGAAATATTCTGACTGGTTAAGGATGTACAACGAGTGTCTAAATAACATCACTCATGTTGGTTCTGCTACTGCATATAAACACAAGCTCATACATCATAAATAAACCAGACTCCTCTGGTCTGGTTGTAGGACCCCTCCCAGGTATGGATTAATTTGCTCCAACATAACACTTTATAAACGTCTGGGAAGCCAGTGCAAGGAATACGGTTTGCATTTTTATATATTCATGTTCATAAACATTCACATTTATGTAAAAGATGTAATATGTTGAAATCTAATATTATAGCAGAGTTATTTTAGAAATCCAAGATTTTTTTAAAATTAGCTAATAATGCCCATTTAGGATCAAACAGTTTGAAAATCCTTGTATATTGTAATAAATAGACAAAAAGCAAGGTGTTCAAATTAACCTTTTTATTTTTTTCAACAACCTTTCTCACAATGAAGCCAGATAGAAAGCTCTGAACTACTGTTTTTTTGTTGTTTTGTTTCATGGTTGAATTTGCAACTTCAAAGGAAAAAACAAAACAAAAAATGAATCCAGGAAGCGAGCAAGCCAGAGAAAAGCACAGCTTCCCCCCCCCCCTCCTCCCAGAATGTAAGAGCAGAGGCATTAGCATGCAGTCGGGTAAGCAGACGAGTCCATCTTTATCAGTGACAGGAGTGCTGCTTGTCTCGTTCCACTCTCGCTCTCTTTCTCTCTCTCTCTGCAGGAAACTTGGAGCCTTTATTTTATTTTTATTAACCCATTATTTCAATAGTACGCACATAACTGAGCAGATGAAAGGAAAAGTGCAGGCTGTCATGACATGGTTTCATTACCTCTTTTGTCATGATTAATTCTTAATAAAATTATTGTTATAAGAGCTGATCAAGACTGCTCTGTGGGAATGTAATATTTTTTTACATAGGTTGTGATTTTTTCCCCGACTAGGCCCGAGGTAATCATTTATTTGCCACTCCAGTAGTGCCATACACCACCCCTGATCACTTACTTGTCTAGGAACTAGACACGAAATTTTTTATTCTCTAAATTTAAAAAAAGGGTCCATCAATCTTACAGTACAAAACATTGACATTATTCTTCTCTACTGAATCTTTGGCTGGGGATATTTTACGAGATGTGAAAGCTTTGTTCTGTAAATAAGCGCTCCAAGTGTGCATTTAGTGATACACAGGGGTGGATATGATAAACAGCTTCCTCACAGCTGCTGGTCCGTGTGGATGGAGTGACTGATCGAAAGGTCCGCTAATTCAAATATGCTAGCAGAGTAAATCATACACCTGCTCCCCCAAAATTATGTTAAAAAAAAAAAAATGAAGGAAAAACATGTGGAAAACAAGAAGAGAACCCAACAGACGACGAGGCAGCCACCGGGCAGAGACGAAAATGTGTGTAAGAGTGTGTGATCTGTCTGGTGGCAGCCAGGTGTCTGTTTGCACCTCAGAGCTGCAGGGCTTTTAGTCGAGCCTCACTTCAGCAGCTCTTTAATGGCCTCGCTGTCGGCTGCCTCGTATGCGCTCAGCCCGTCTGGTCCTTTTCTCTCCTTGTTGGCGCCCTGCACACACACACACACACACACACACACACACACACACACACACACACACACACACACACACACACACACACACACACACACTTTCTCATATACCATACTCAAATAATGCATTGTAAACCTTTAGAAAATCAGCCTGGTGCTGAGGAACTTGCCAAAATAAATGAGCATGATCATCATCATACACGCCTTTGTATCTCTAGTATTATGTACGCAGCATGTCTGCTCATTTCGACATATTTACACAATATTTACACAACGATTAACAGACTTCCATTCTATCACATAGACCAGCACATCCTGAAGCACTTATAGAGTAGGAGCTCAGAAATGCAACGTTACCGTAAGCTAACATGAAATACAAAAACTAATCAAGATAATTAATTTAGGTATAAGCCTCAAGATCGTTGACATGATATGGAACCAACCAGACTTATTGACAACTAGATTATGCACATCAGTGTCAGCTTGCTACATTTACTTGGAATGCTGCAGAAATATTACATTTGAAAAGAAATAGTGAAAAACAGCAGCTTAATTAAGATAATGGTAGGCCAGAAATGACTTGTTAAAGGATTATATTGTGTTTTTAAACACGTGTCAAAAAAACAAACAAACAAAAAAAAAACACAGTGACAGTTGCAGGCAGGACAAAATAAAAATCTATACAGCACATGCCTGGTACAGAAGCAACTAAATGAGATGAACACGGAGAAAGAGAAAGGACTGCACAAAGCACGAGAAGGGACTAGCAAATGTAACAGCCTTTTTTTCACTGTGGGGATGCTTCATGGAGAACCTATGAAGACTGAGGACGCTGTGGCTCAAGACCAAACAGCTGGATAAAGAGAATAAAAAAAAAAAAAAAGAGATTCCACTAGACAGACAGAGACAATGACTCCAATTTACCGACAAAATAAGAAACGCTCTGCGCGGTCTAAGAGCACTCCTAGTGTCTAACATTTTACTCATCTATTCTATCTTGCTGTAGGCAAAGAAAATTTGCAGAGACTCTTAAGCATCTCTCTTAACTGAGCACAATTGCGATCACAAGTTATATAGCAGAGTTAAAAAGAATGCTTGTTAAAAATCACAAAATACACTCAAATGCACACCATCATGGCCATTTTCCTCAAGTGACTGACTGGATAACTTGGTGTGGATAACTTAAGGGTGTGCAGATAGGCCTATTAAGTGATTGGTGAATATGCGTGCGAGAATTGGGGTAAGGTGTATAGTGGGGTATTCCCACATAATTTATTTTAATGTGAGACATAAGACAAAATAATGTTTACAAAAGACTAGTGTCATCTCTACTGGGTTGTCTGGTTTTAAATTCTAGAAAGCTAATTTCTAATGAAATGTATATTAAATGCACATTAATGAGATTATGAGTATAATTTATTACTTAAATAATTACATGTAGGGGGAGGAAGGACAGACACGAGTTTCTATAAACTTCACAAGAATGCATTTAAATACCCAATGCTTACTCTGCGTATTTAACAATAAATACGCGCTATGCTAGTGCTCCTGTAGTCCAAGTCTCACATGATAAATGAACCATATAACATCACCGGCTGAAGTGATGAATGGTAGACAATTAGACAAGAAATGTTTACTTATCAGAAAAATGACTGAGACAACCACTAGATTCCATTTAATTATCAATACATGATTTATGATTTATACAGATTTTTCCCCTCAGTGTGTCAGCAAAATTCTATCGTCACTGCCGGGAATTAAATAGAATAAATTTATTTTCTAATAGTGGAGCACAAATATATGCCTTCTGTAAAGCAGCATCAAAAAACTGCAGGAAAGGCAGAATGTAAAGGGAGAAAATAAAATGCTACCACAAACCCATTCACTCTGCTGGGGATTATCAGCTGTAGGCATTCAGCTCAAGGTTCTGGGATGTCCAAAAACCTCTCCTTTTTAATAAAGTTCTTTCAGCATTGTCAGAAAAATGATTGGTTAAGTGTTACATTTGAGTGGAGAACCTAAAAAGACATGGGAGCGGAAAAATACATTGAAGAGAAAAAAAATCCAAATGTTGAGATCAAACCTGGAAGATCTGTGCTGTTTGTCAGTACTGATTATTGCCTCCAAGTGAAATTATCTCTTTGATACGTCTAATATGCATGGAGCGGAGATGGACGGACTTAATCAATGCGCAATGTTTCATTTTAACACGTCGACCCCTATTCAATCCCATGTCTCATCTGGTGTAACATCATGATGATTAGTGGCAGCCTTCCTTAACCTAGTGCCCTTAAACTAGAGGTAGACCATCAATTCCTGGTTTTGGGCATTGCAATTTTATTAGTTTTAGGAGCACTATCATCATCGGTCTCAAGTGGCTATATTTCTTACAGATCTAAAATTATTAAAAATGAGAAAAACTATGTTGTTGATGGTTTGAATATCATCTTATACAATGAAATTGTTTGTTTCCTGCCAATTGTCTGCATATTGCAGTCCAGTAGGTGGTGGTATTGCACCAACTGCTCATAAACTAAAAAAAAAAAAAAAAGTGATATGCTCACAAAACACGAGTATTTGCAAAAGACACAAATGGTTTGTTTTTTTCTGCACAAGCTCTCAAAAACTAATTCGTTGATTCAATTAACTGTCCCGACCAACAAAAGATCAACACATCACATGGCATGATTGCTTTGTACCAGGCATAGGCATTGATTGTCCACTCTACTTAAACATACTTGACTTTTGGGGGGGGGGGGGTGGACGTATACTCCAATCTTTCCCTAAAAGAACACTGAATCCCAGGTCCCTGATTCGTAAAAAAAACTTCAGAACTTTAAAACACTGTTTTATCTGCTTGTTTAAATGGAATATACAGGGTTTGAACGATGAAACTGAAATACTGGCCAATTAATGTTTGAGGATTCATGACTAAATGCACATTCCACCAGTAAGAGCAGAGTGTGAAGGTTTAATTAGCAGACTAATAGCAAAGTTTAGCTAAAAATATTGCAATGCACACAACATTATGGGTGACCTATCAGAGTTCAAAAGAGCACAAATTGTTGGTGCGTCTCTCGCTGGAGCATCTGTGACCAAGGCAGCAAGTCTTTGTGATGTTTCAAGAGCCACGGTATCTATGGTAATGTCAGCATACCACCAAGAAGAATGAACCACAAACAACAGGAGTAACTGTGGAAGAGGAAGCTGTCTGAAACGGATGTCCGGGTGCTAACCAGAATTGTATCCAAAAAACATAAAACCACAGCTGCCGAAATCACTGAAGAATTAAATGTGCACCTCAACTCTCCTGTTTCCACCAAAACTGTTCATCTAGAGATCCACAGGGTCAATGTACATGGCCAGGCTGCTATAGCCAAACCTTTGGTCACTCGTGCCAATGCCAAATGTAAGTTTCAATGGTGCCAGCAGTGAAGATCTTGGGCTGTGGACAATGTGAAACATGTATTGTTCTCTGATGAGTCCACCTTCACTGTCTTTCCCACATCCGGGAGAGTTATAGTGTGGAGAAGCCCCAAAGAAGTGTACCACCCAGACTGTTGAATGCCCAGAGTGAAGCATGGAGGTGGATCAGGGATGGTTTGAGCTGTAATATCAAGGCCTAATACTTGTGCTAGATGGGCGCGTCACTGCCAAGTACTATTGAACCATTTTGGAGGACCATGTGCACCCAATGGCTCAAACATTGTATACTGAAGGCGGTGTCGTGTATCAGGATGATAATGCACCAATACACTCAGCAAGACTGGTCACAGAGTGGTTTGATGAACGTGAAAGTGAAGTTGAACATCTCCTATAGCCTGCACAGTCACCAAATCATTCACTAAAAATAAAAGAGCCACTTTGGGGTGTTCTGGAGGAGCGAGTCAGGAAACATTTCCTCCAGCATCACGTAATGACCTGGCCACTATTCTGCAAGAAGAATGGCTCAAAATCCCTCTGGCCGCTGTGCAGGACTTGTATCTGTCATTCCCAAGACAAATTGATGCTGTATTGGCTACAAAAGGAGGCCCTACACCAAACTAATGAATTATTGTAGTCTTAAACCAGACGCATCAATTTCATTGTTCAACCCCTGTACATAAACACTACAAGTTGGCACAATTACCATTTAAAATCCTCACAGTGTGGCGTTCTTTGCAAAAAGGTCACATGGATCAAGAATACTCATCTAACATTAGAGAGGTCTAACAGACATCTCTCAACTCAGAATTGTCCATTTACTTGGAATGAAATTGTTAGATGAAAGATTAGACGCCAGATATCTTAATGGTTCATGATCTACATGTTAATCAGTTTATCTAATGTTTTTTTTTTTTTTTTTTTTGTGTGTGTGTGTGTGTGTGTGTGTGTGCGCTTTTGTGAGCTATAACATGATCATGACATGAAGTGTACAATAGTAAACCCTGTAGTCCCCATCCCAAATAAATGCTTGAAATACAGCTAAACGGAAAAAAGGTTCTTATCTGTCTCCAAATATTCTTCAAATATATAGCGTTCTCGTTCACAAACACACACTGACCAGGTGGCAACCGTAGGCTCCGCGTGGACCCTTAGGTCATCACACAATCTTTCATAAGACACTGATAGAAAGATGTGTGAAGCCATGTCTACGTACCTTCTCTAGTAAGAGTTTGACGCAGGCGATGTGACCCTCATAAGTGGCAGACAGCAATGGAGTGATGTCGTGTTTGTCTGGAGCCTGGCAAAATATATAATATAAGCAAAATATTAAGGTCAGGGATTACGGCATGAAAGCTCATCAAGTAGTTGATTACTCACAACAAAATGAATGACCAAGTGTGAGCTTACGTTCACATCTGCTCCTTTAGACAACAGGAATTCCAGTATATCAACCTGGCCGCAGTCCGCAGCGTAGTGCAGGGGTCTTCTACCGCCCTCCAGCATCCGGTTCACATCCTCATCCTGCAACACACACACAACACACACACACACACACACTTTGTTAAGGGTACTGTTTTTAAAGGTTCCACTTATATGCCTTCAACATTCATGGAGAGAAAAATCAATAAACTCCCTCAACCGTTTAAAGTTCTTCATATGAAATTCACAGAGGAACAAATAACACACACAAAAAGGCAGCACCTCAAAAACTGATCAACACATACTGCTGACCTCGTCACCTCCATTGTCTGTCATTATGCTGCGCTCCGTCCCTTCATCCATCACTCAGGCATGTGCGAGTGTGTGTGTGTGTGTGTGTATGGTCGAGCCAGCTGCTGAACTCAATACCAATGAACTTCCACTGGACAAACCATCGTCCAAAACACAGTACTGGTGCTGATTTTTTTGTGTGTGTTATACATATAATATAGAAAATGTGCATGTGCTAAAGAAGCTACTTCTATAGTTTATGCAACATGGAAATGACCAACTTCGCTTCCCTAAAAATGTCAAGTTGCTAACTTTATTCAATTGAGAGATGGTTTTGTGCCCCAAATAATTTAAAACACAAATTATTCATTAATCTTATGACTGTTGCTTAAATTAAAGCATGCCCTGCAAAATTAAGACGTTTTCCCCCAAATTACCAACAGTGGTTTTGTTTAAATGCTCCAAATTAGACGTGTTATATGGCCATAAAACATAGAAAACTACAGTTTATTCAGTTAAAACTGCTTTTTGTCATCTGCCCAATAATTATTATTAAACAGGTACCATTAAAATTCCAGGAATAAAAGTTGGTAATCTGAATGACAGTTACGGATACTACATAAAAGGGCATGAAATTGTATTTTGTATGTGTTTCTGTTTAATCTGATAAAAATAAACGTGTATGCATATTTACAAAAAACAAAGCATGGATCAGGATGAGCCTACCTGAAAATGTAACTTTTTCACCTAGGTGAGACACGCCGTAGCAGCAATACCATGTTTTGGCCAGTATGTGTATGAGAGTATGTTTCTTTCTTTCAGCGTTTTCCTCCTCTGCTGTACATCTCTTTTCTGATCAGATGTCTAGGTTCTGTTCTCTATATGAGAACTCAAGCTTCTGGTTAATAAGGAGCAAATGCACACAGCAATAGTCTCTCTCAAGAAAAAACAAAACAATCAAACAAAAAACTAAGTCTGACAAACATATATACATATACAAACAAAACCACTCATGCACCATTTGCACATACCACATGTGTGCTATACTCTGCTCTAGAGCCCAGTACTGAGGGCATGCCTTTTACTCACATAGAGACATCAAAGTTGGTGGTCTATCTCAAATTGTGCACCAAGCTCTTGCAGGCAGTAAAGTCAGTAATAGTTCTGCAACTGCAAAACCGGCATCTATGCGATTCAGTGTGGTATTGTAGCACCAAGGGTCAAAAGTTTTGAATGAGAATTTTGGTGCTTTTTCACTTTGCACCAAAGCAGCTACATCTAGTTACTTGTACACAAATGCAGTCAATCAAACCCATAAATATTTAAACATTGAAAACTTTCTTTTCAATCTCTCTACTACAGTATAATGGAGTTAATAGTAAATGTAAGCTCAAAGTGGAGTTTCAGCTATACTTTAAGGTTATTTATATATAATTTGGGCGACTTTGAAAGAATTACACAAAAGCACACACTGTAAGACTTCATGTCTGCTCTCTCCTTATATGGGACACAAGTAATTGGAGAATTGGCTGCAATGATGTTCCATGGGTGGGTGGGTGGGTGTAATTCCTTCATTATTGCACATTACAGGTTAGCAGATATAAAATGTCTAAAGCTGATCAGGTGTGGTATTTGCATTTGGACTCGGTCACCTTTAACTCTCAACATGGCACCCAAAGATCATCTCAGCTCTTTTGGGCTTCATTTTAGGAGTTAAATGATAAAAGATCATTTGGCTAAAAAAAATAAATAAAATAAAACTGAGGGAGGGAGAGAGAACAAAAACATTAGGTGTTGCCAAATCAACCATTCTGAGTCGAAGAAAACATTCAAGAGAAGCTATTAGAGTAAATACAGAGAGTTCAGCTCACCAGGTCAATTCTGCCACAACAGTCTATGGACAGAAAAGACAAGAGAAGAGTATGATAAAGCTGTGGATCCTACGTAGAACATTGATTTAATTCCATTTTTGGACTGTATGATTTTCAATTCAGTCTTGTTGAGCTGTATTAGTTACAGAATTTGGCATTTTATTTGAACTACTTATAAAAAAACAATTTAATAAAAGTATTGAAATGCTTTGTAACTTGTTTTGTTGCCTGTTTAAATGTCCTGCCAATCTTCTACACCACACTCCAGTGTACTGCACCAATCACCCAGAAACCCAAAAGATGAAAAAAAAAAAAAAAAAACTCACAAAGTGCAATTATGTGCACAAAATGGAATCGTCTTGTATTTTCTGCAGAATATTTTAAAGGGAAAAAAAAGGAAAAACTAGGAAAAAGATTTTAAAATCATACAATTAATTGACCCAATGATTAAATTAACCGAGTGGCCGTGGTCACTGGGCACCAATAGACATGTATGGCTGGCAATAGAATTGTTTACTTTGTATTCATTGATGTGATTGCTGAAAAAAGCAGAATAATGAATTCTAAGTCTGATCAGTGAAGTGTGCTGAATACAGCTACACAATTTCTACCCCCATCTTTTACTTTAATTTAAAAGTACCCTTAATATTCAATAGCTTGTAGATCCACTTTTAGCAGCAATAAATTGAAGTCATGATGAAGACATTTCCTTTAAGACTTCATCAATCTCTTAAGTTCCCATCACAGCAATTTAATTGGCCATTTCAAAACCTTGATTCTTTATTTTTCTTCTTTTTGTCAGTCATTCTGATATAGATTTACTTGTGTGCTTCGAATCAGAGTGCTGTTGCATGACCCAATTTAGACCAAGCCTTAGCTGCCAGACAGATGGCTTCACATTTGCCTGTGGAATACTATCTGGTTTACAGAGGAGTTCATGGTTGACTCAATAACTGCAAAGTGGCACCGGTCCTGTGACTGCAAACTTAATGCAAATCATCACCCCTCCACTGCTGTGCTTGACAGTAGATATGAGGTGTATGAAGTGTTTCTGCAAATACTGGTTTCACCAAACATTGCGTTGGCTAAACAACTCCATATGGTCTCATCTGTCCATAGGACATTGCTCCAGAAGCCTTGTGGTGTGTTCAGACGCAATTTTGCGAACCTCAGTAGTGCTTCCATCTACTTCTAAGACACAAGATACTCTTCCTTGAAGCAATCTTTTTAAACAAACCATACTTGTTCAGTTTTCTTCTAATTGTGCTGTCAGGGACTTTAAAATTTAACATGCTGGATTTCTCTGAGCACTGTACAGGTGACCTTGTGTGGAACGTCCACTCCTAGGAAGATTGATGACAATCTTGCTTTTCACTTGCCAAAATGCTCCAGACCAGCAAACTGCCAAAACCTCTGCCTTTATAGGAGATCAGCACTCCTGTTGATGATCAATTAATCAAGGACTGAATATTAGCAGCATCTGGCTGTAACTTACCCTCTTAAAACCTGTGGAGGCAGTAAGATAGTACATGCAGTATTGCCTCCATGTTGAAGAAAGGTGGTGAAAATGGTGAAAAAAGTTATATTTGCCTAAATACCGAGACCTGCTATGATTAGATTATTGGCACTAACTTTTATACATGATCATATTATCGATTGACATTCAGACAAATGCTTCACTCCTCACTAGACCCCACTACAGAAGGACAATGACCTGAAGCTTACTTTGAAAACAACCTAAGACCTTTTAGATCAAATGTTTTGCAGTGGCCATGCTAATCATTTTAGCTGACATGAATTGAGCTGCATTTCGCTTGCTGAAGAAAAACCTGAAAAACAAGCAGGAGCTGAAGACAGCTGAAGTGCAGGCCAGGCAGAGCATCACCAGGGAAGAAACCCAGTGTCTGATGATGTCTATGGGGTACGGACTTCACTCACTGGAACATGAAAGTAATGCCACTCAAATTAAAGCTAAACTTTGTCAATGTGCTTTTATGGACATGACTGTAATTGTATTAGGGCTGAAACGATTCCCTGAGTAAATCGAGTAATTCTATTACAAAAAATGATCGTTTAATTAACTTTAAAAGCTTGCGTTATATCTTTGCGCAATTATTTGTTGACAGCATGCTTTTGACACAGCGCGCTTCTGGGGTGCAAGCTGCCAGTAAACACCAACGAAGAAGAAGCGCTTACGTCACCCACAAAGCGAAAGGAGACGTAAACATTTAGCTGTGTACTGATTTGAGGGAGCGTTCAGTTGCGGGCTGCAAAATGGAAGTGACCAATAAAATTATAAGCGAGCCAAGAGAAGAAGAAAGCAGCAAGAGAAAACAACAGAAATCGTCAGTAAAGGCTTATGTTAGGCCTGAGATGTAGATTTTGAAACTTTTAGTTGAAAAATTTAGTGTTTTTTGTGTAATTATTGTAATGTGGTGCCTTAGTTTTTATCCTTAAAGTAATTTGAAAAACTTATTTTTTTTGCATCCAAGAAAAGGCTTTAAAATAAGAATGTATGGTGCTTTAATGCACTTAATTCATCTCAGTCAACTTTAATACCCCACTCTCACCAGCACGGTTTCGCGATTCTGTGGCCGGAAGTACGGTGCTCCATGATTCACCGCAATATTTTGCTGCTGCGATTACGTTTCCATCTTTCTGCGCGAAAAATTAAATAGGTTTAAGCCGCCTTAAAATCATGTTTAAACATGTTGAAATTTTTTGGCGGACCCTGCAGAACTTCGTGGAACGTCGGCAGCTCACGATGCCCAACACCGCGAGTCAAACCACATAAGGGGTATAGCGGTATAAGCTATTCCTTGTATTGTGAATAATGACAATGTTTATTTTTGATAAAATGCTGTATGCATTTAAAAAATAAAAGTAGATTTTTCTAAAAAGAACACCAATTAATCTTTGTTTATCTTATATATTTTACATTGCTGTTTAATTAGGCAAAAGTGCATTTTATCTGATTACTCGATTAAGCAATTACATACTCAATTACTAAAATATTGAATAGCTACAGCCCTACATTGTATGAGTAACACTGGTAAGAAATTAAAGTATAGCATTCAAAGCAAGAATGCTGTCACCATTTGTCACATCCAGGTGCACATGCTCTCCATTTTAATTTCTGTGGTAACAATGACAGGAAGTGGACAAAAGAGACTGTGTTCTCCAAATTCACTTTACAGCAACAGGACAAACCCCTGCTCCGAAAATAATGTAAACTCTGAACAGCTTCCGTCACTTTTACCTAGGAACTCTGGGATGTTGCCACTCCATAAAAAAAATAAAAACAGGAGATGGGAATATTGGCAAATCAAATCTGGACAGGCTTGGGTGGGAAATTTAATGCCAGTAATGTGGAGTAGGTCAAAATGTCCCAAAAAACAATGAACTATGGCACAATCAAAAGAAATTCCAGAAGAACTGATGACATTAAAAAAAAAATTTTAAAGGATTTTGAGGCCATCTTTAAGGCTTTGGGACTTCGCAAAACCACAGTGAGGGTCATTATAGCTGAATGAAGACCATTGGAACAAAACTTATTGTGGCAGGAGCGCCAGTTTAGGCCTATAAAACTCCAGAAGCATGTTTTTGGGGATGAAATGTAGGTCTCACATACAGTCAGAACTCAGGATTTCTGGAGACTTAAGGCAAAAACCAGTGATATGTTGAACATACCTTCTCATGTTTGCCAAAAAAAAGCACCTTGATGACCCACAAGCTTTTTGGAATAAATGTTCTATGGATTGTTGAGAGGTATGAGGGTTGAGACATGTCCTCTTAGAGCTTGCCAAAAGCTAGCACACACCAATAAGAACATGTCAACAGTGAAACAGTGGTGGAAGTGCGAGTGTGTGTGGATGTGGTGTTGCTTCAGCCACTTTCCATTACTGACAGAACCTTGAATTCTTCTCCAACCAGAAAATCCTTAAAGAGAATGTCCAGACATCAATCAGTCTGTGCAGTGAAGTGCAAAAGCTATCAGGTTATGCAGCATGGCAACAACCTAAAGTACAAGAGTACATTCACCTCTGACTGGCTTCAGCCACTGTGTTAAAAAAAAAGGAATTAAATGATGGTTATGTATTGACCTAGTCAATGTCCTAAATCCAATCAAAATGCTGTGGCAAATTGTGCTCAGACCATATCCAGTTTGGCCGAATTCTGCATAGAAGAGTGGGAAAAAATTCCTTTACAGCAATCTGCAAGACATTTCATAAGGAGAAAATACACAATGTGTACATTGAGAGAATACACAGCAAGTGCATTAAGGGAAACTGTATACGTGTTGCCGTGCACTCAGTTTTACATCTGCAGTGTATTCTTGTGACACAGGACCTGCTGCTGATGTAAGATCTTCAGTTGTGGGTTAGCTGCTCTCATTTCTCATTAGACTTACAAACAGAAAGTGGACAGAGTACAGCCTCCGTTATTCAACACATAGCTCAGAGGCCCCAAGAGCAAAAAAGGGAACTTGAACACTGCGTATTTAGTAAAAACAGAACCTGAAGACACGATAAGCAGGAAGTTTAGAACGCATCACACATTCTAAACCATAACAGATAAGTCTTCAAAACATTACACTATTAAAAAGACCAACCACCAGTGAAACAAGTCTGTCTGTAGTTTAATGGTAATCTGATACTGTTTTCTTACTCGTTATGCGCGTAAATTAGAAAACAAATGTGGACTTGTTTTGTCAAAGTGATCAATTAATGGTTGCATCATCATCATCATCATCATCATCATCCAGTTCTATGAAAATTTTTAACTCCAGTTTACGGATTGCTCTTTTCTACTGACATGAGCTCCAGAAATAGTCTTGCAGAGTCATTTTTTGAGTTTAACTTTCTGCATTTCTTTTTGTGGTTGTAGTACAGTGAAGTCTATAATAAGTTCAGTAAATGTACACAGGCGCAAATGTAACTAGACTGTGTAGTTGGAAACTAACACACACAAAAAAAACTCATTCACACCACCCTGCAAATCAAGACTACTCTGGATAGAAAAAAAAAGCCTTTCAAGTACTGGAACAAATTCTTTAGAAAGATTTGACAATATTATTTTGTAATGGAATGATTGGAAGGAGGAGGACACAGAAAAAGAAAGGATTCATGATTCAAAGCATACATCACACGTCGTCTGTCAGACATTGTGGAGGCAGTGTTACGGGCATGTACAGCGGTCAATGGAAATAGGTCACTGGCATTTATTGATGATATGCCTGCTGATAGAAGCAGTAGAATGAAGTGTATAAAGCCATACGTTCTGTTCAGATTCAATCAAATGCTTCAAAACTGACAGGATGATAGGAATGTGCTTCACAGTGACAAAGCAACCCAAGAGACTCAAAGAAACTGAACAATCTTAAACCAACGACAGTCTTCTGACCTTGACCAAGCAAGACGTCCAGCAAGATTGTTAAAAAAAATAAAAATAAAATGTTAAGCAAAGGTACGCTATTTTAATTTGTTATTATAGTGTAGTCTATATATCAAGCATCAGCATCGCTACTCAGTAATTATCAGCATCAGTCACTTAAAAACCACTAGGTCAACCACTAATCTTCATATACACTGTGTGTGTATCTAAAAATATGTTCACCCCTGACCATCACACCCATGCAAGTTCCTCTCCTGACTTCATCAGTACTTTATGCATACGCCCCACCATCATGGCCTCACTAATGCTCTTGTGAATTATCACAAACCACAACAGCCATGCTCTAAAATCTAGTGAGTCTTCCCAGAAGAGTGGAGGTGATTACAGTTACTTGTTATGAAAATGCTGCCTGTCCAGATTCTCCTTTCAAACAGTACATTGCTGTATTGATATTTTATAGCTTTCACAATAACAATGTGTTTATATCGCATCACTGATTAGAAGGGCCACTAAGTATCCAGACACTTTAGTTACAGAGTCCATGAGTAATAGAGTTCGTTCCAGAGATCTACCAACAGCTTCTTAGATATCTACGATAGAAAACCCACAATCTCGATACATTTGCTAATGCAATGAGATGGGAGAATAGAGCCGTTTCTGCAGCCATTCAGAATGAGCGACCATTACACAAAACAACGAGTCACCATTTCCCCTCATCAACAGGAAGTACAAGGAAAGAAACAAAGTTGGAAACAATGTTAAAAAACCAGTAAAACAAACATTCACCATTTTAGGTTTAACACAGGCAGCCGTACAGTTGGGAACTGTGACAATAGCAAAACCTGAATGCTGTGTCTTTATGCAATCCTTTTAGGATCAGGTGTATAAATATGAACATCTCAATATTAATAACTTCTTATTTAATATCTCTGCAAGCATTATTGGTAAAGTGTAGCATTTGACCTTCCCTGTACAACTATTGAATCTGGAAGAACCATTTTTGCCTGAAATGTTGGTAGAATCCACAATGAAAATTGATGTTTAAAATATACTTGTATAATGTTGGCAAAAACAAACATATATTTGATCAAGTTTATGTCAGTTTTTAATGCACAAACTAAAAATTGTCCTTTACTGTGACAGAAAGTAAGAATGCTCAAAAA
>QMIH01002282.1:3128-20854 GCA_003987875.1 Clarias batrachus | reverse complement strand
ATATATATATATATATAAAAATGTAATTATTTCTAGCATTAGTGGGGAGACTGCTCTTCTGGCATATTTTTGAGTGCCAATTTGTTCAAATGGACTGCAAAATTAAATTGCAGAGATCCTAAATAAAATGAGTAGCATTTAGCATGTCTGATTATATAATTGGTAGTATATTAATTATAAAAAAAAATGAAACCTGTGAACTGATAGATGAATGAATAACTCAGTGAATGAATAAATGAATGGGTCAGGTTGGATTTTGGTCTCTTACTCTAAACTTGAAATCACACACACACACAGCTTCATGTTACCCCTAACAGATAAACATAATTAGTCATGGCAATTTTTCTTGTCCAATCTTGCTTGTGTCCCATGGTGAGGCTTTCTGTTTATTTTTTTTGGGGGTGAGGTAGGACATGCTAACAGCCCACTCTTCTGATTAAAGTTTTACACCAAATTGTGTTTATTTTGTTCAGGATACTGGCTATTACTGTAGGAATGTGCCAGTTATCGAACAATTCATAATTAACAAACATCCGCTACCAAAGTGAAGCTCCGAGGGCTCGGAGACACAAAGAAAATATTAGAATATGGTGGCTTGGTCACGAATAACCAGTTTAAAAAAAGGGAGATAACACTTGAATTAAGCTCATACTTTTATAATAATTATGTACAACAATATTAAAAACAAGATAAAATTAAACACTCAAAATGGGACAATAATCTTTAAAATAGCGAAATGATTTTAAGTACAAAAATGATCCACAACATTATGGTAAAGGGGTGCTGTGTATAAATAATGAGAAGTAGTTACTTAATTACAGTGACCAATCATTGATGGTTCCCAAAACAAACCACTAATCACCACTGCTCCAAATGACCAATCCTCAATCACCATCATTCCCCCATGACCAATCACAATTTTCCCCTACTACTACCACTTTTTTCACCCAATGATTAATCACGGATGCCCCAGTGGTTGGTCTACCCACGTGTCTTAATTCATCTTTATGTTAACTTTTGTTATCCATTACTGTTTCCTTTAAGTTGTGGTACCCTGACCAAAGACAAGTTCTTTCTAAGTTGTAACATATTAAACCACTGCACTTTTGTATCTGATTGGTTATTATGAGGGCACTGTTTGTGTATAACCTCATGGCTGTGTAAGTGGTTCTTGCTGTAACCAGACAGAGAGAGTGTCGGTAATGGAATGACTCTCTATGGTGCCTGCAGCATAGATGAGAACAAGAACTAACTCATTAACAAGGAGTCTGGCAATGTTCATTTAAGCAATATTATGCTTGAAAACATGTTATACTCAAAGTCAACACATTTACTTTAGATAAAAATATGATGGAGAAAAAATATTTGCCCAAGCGGCATAGCTAATCAAGGCCATGGCAATATTTTGTACAATACTCCTAATAAATTACATGTATATCACATTCAAGGTGTAAATATTGGGAAAAGAAAGTTGAAATTCTGTTCTATTGTCTTGTTTATGTAAAAACCCCAAATGTCATCAATGTAGGGGAAAAGCAAAAGAACTCGCTTTGCCTTTCAATTCTTACAGTAAGGACTCTGTATAATTAATACTGAGGGTAGGGAATTAATATAGAGAAACTGAGATGCTTATTTTTTGCTCCTCTAGAGGAAATGGATCAAGAAGCCACACTTCTTGAGCTGCAGTTGAAATTTGGTTCCCAGAGGTTGTATTTATAAAAAGTGCTTCATTTGCCATGTGTGCTGACATCGCAAACTCTAATGAAGTAATGGTTTCAGTGGGACTGATGCTAAAGTTGGACTGTAACATGGCAAGCACAGATCAGTGATCTGATACAGGCAATGAAATGTCTGCTGTGTATGTCAAAACATGCTACTTGATAGGGTTCACCATAAAATCGCAACGCACTATTATTGCATGCACTGGTTTTGCGGATACTACTGAAAAACACAGAATTGATCTGATCTCATCTGCAACGTTTTGTACTTTTACACATTTTACGCCATCCTTAGCATATTTCGAGCACAACTTCATCAGAACTCATCTCATCAATCAGCACAACTTATCAGAACTAACTGTTGTTGGTCTTCTGGATGCTCCAGTCGAGGGCACAGGTTTTACGCCTGATGGCGTTCCTGGCGCAACCCTCCCATTTTATTTGGCTTGGGACCAGTACTGCATCCTGTGAGTGGGATTTGGGAACTGGGGAACCACATGGCAGGCGAGAAACCTACTACTGAGCCACCAATGCCCTGCTGTTGTACAGATACATAAACTTCCACACAACCCCATACTCAAGTTATTTTCATATAACTGCACACGTCTTCAAGTGAATTCACATGTCTTACTCTTAATTCGTTTCCTTCCCTTACAAAACTCTATTCCCTTTCATTCTAAGTGAAATTCTTCCTGCTCCATGTAACTCGTTTGGATAAGCAAATGATCATGGTGATTTTTGGTGAATAGGCAAAGCAGCCTGTTGCGTCATCTAGCGACTCGTACCGATACTTTCCCCTGAAACGAGTCAGCAGTGTCACGTTAGTGACTTGGTACGAGGTAAGATGTCCGACTCGAGTGGTCGTGCTGCAGGCCTGACTGCGTGCACACCGTCAGTAATGGCTGATTCTTTGGACGCATCATCACACGCCCACTCCATCCATCCTGTCCATCTAAATTCAGCTTCCTATGCAGGGCCGAGAGCTACGTACTCATGCGTTTCAATAGAAATACATACATAAATAAATAAATAAGTGTGAAAACGTTGCCAACTAATGCGACAGATAATGTGGCAGTCGCAAAGGATGTGTGAGAGGTAGATAGCTAAGATTTTTTTTTATGAAGAAATGATCCGGATAAATCCTCCCCACACGCCGACGCTACGCGGTCACTACACCAGCGCCTATTAGCATGCTAGCTACGCATAACGGTTAAACTCGTCCAGCGCGCTCATGAACGCGCTCGTGTTTAACGCATCATCCAGGTGCACGTAAGGCACGTGAAGTTACCCATAAGCGGGCGTATTCACGCGCTTGAAGCATTTAGGACTAAAACACCCGGCTGTGCTCGAGACGTTCTCCAGCCAGTCCATTCTCTTACCTTTTTCAGTAACATCTTCACCTCGTCCAGTTCACCATTCTTTAAAGCCCACATCAGCTCCTTGTCCCCCATGCTCTTCCACTTCTGTCGGATGTATTAGTTGACGGAGTCACCGGCTGAGGATCTAAAATCAACAATTCCAGCTAACAGTTAGCCGCTAGCGAGCTGGGACGCTCGGCTAACTTCAGGCAATACAAGCTGTCTTACTATTGTTTTATTATTACAGTAAACACAATTGTTCATACACACGTGTAAACCTGAGAGATTAAACATTTATGCAGTAATTGAACAGGATATATGATGACTTACTGTCTTTTATGTGATACGGAAGAAAGTTTCAAAGACGATACAGAAGGGGATCCGCCTTAGCACAGTGAAATGAGCCGCTAGTGACACTTCCGGTAAGGAGAATCGCCTTGATTTCAAATTAAAAGTACGCCCGAGACCGCGGAAGTGACAATATACATATACATAAAAGAAAGGTTTTGTCTATACATTGGTCAGAACTCGCTCTTTCAGTGATATCTTTACGTTTTATATGTTGGACGACCAGAAAACAGTCTCTGAAAAAATTTCTGTCTGAATGTCTTTCCAGCCAGGATTTGTTACATCATCTCACAAAACTGGCTGGACAGAATGTAATGAAACTTTTGCAGTTCTTATGTATCGTCCTGAATTTTAACCTGCACCATAAATGAAATCAGAATGTTGAGTGAAAGTGATGTTATGAATAGTTTTGTGCCGGATTGAATTATAATTAACTTTAAAATAAGCTGCTAATAAGCTACTTCCTGAATGTGCACAGCATGGATTACACAGCATCTCACTCTAGGTGAGGCCAGAAGAAGAACAATAAACAAACAAACAAACACAGATGCAAGATGGGCAGCGATTTTAATCTGCACCAGTTTTAATTTTAATATTTCATTGTCGTTAGTTTTTCAGCTGTTCCCGTAAATTGGTCACCACAGTGGATCCACACACAACCTGACATACACTGACCTAAAGGATTATTAGGAACACATGTTCAATTTCACATTAATGCAATTATCTAATCAACCAATCASRYGVCWGTTGCTTCAATGCATTTAGGGGTGTGGTCCTGGTCAAGACAATCTCCTGAACTCCAAACTGAATGTCAGAATGGGAAAGAAAGGTGATTTAAGTAATTTTCAACGTGGCGTGTTTGTTGGTGCCAGACGGGCCGGTCTGAGTATTTCACAATCTGCTCAGTTACTGGGATTTTCACGCACAATCATTTCTAGGGTTTACAAAGAATTGTGTGAAAAGGGAAAAACATCCAGTATGCGGCAGTCCTGTGGGTGAAAATGCCTTGTTGATGCTAGAGGTCAGAGGAGAATGGGCTGATTGATTCAAGCTGATAGAAGAGCAACTTTGACTGAAATAACCACTCGTTACAACCGAGGTATGCAGCAAAGCATTTGTGAAGCCACAACACGCACAACCTTGAGGCGGATGGGCTACAACAGCAGAAGACCCCACCGGGTAACACTCATCGCCACTATAAATAGGAAAAAGAGGCTACAATTTGCACGAGCTCACCAAAAATGGATCGTTGAAGACTGGAAAAATGTTGCCTGGTCTGATGAGTCTCGATTTCTGTTGAAACATTCAAATGGTAGAGTCAGAATTTGGTAAACAGAATGAGAACTTGGATCCATCATGCCTTGTTACCACTGTGCAGGCTGCTGGTGGTGTGATGGTGTGGGGTATCTTTTCTTGGCACACTTTAGGCCCCTTAGTGCCATATTGGCATCGTTTAAAAGTCACGGCCTACCTGAGCATTGTTTCTGACCATGTTCCTTTATGACCACCATGTACCCATCCTCTGACGGCTACTTCCAGCAGAATAATGTACAAAGCTCGAATAATTTCACATTGGTTTCTTGAACATGACAATGAGTTCACTGTACTAAAATGGCCCCCACAGTCACCAGATCTCAACCCAATAAAGCATCTTTGCCCTGGATGTGCATACCACAAATCTCCATCAACTGCAAGATGTTATCCTATCAATATGGGCCGATGTTTCTAAAGAATGCTTTCAGCACCTTGTTGAATCAATGCCATGTAGAATTAAGGCAGTTCTGAAGGTGAAAGGGGGTCAAGGTGTTCCTAATAATCCTTTAGGTGAGTGTAGGTTTAATATTGCATGATGCCCCATACCCCAAACACACATTACAGGCAATTTGGGAAATGGCAATTAGCTTAGTCTGCATGTTTGGACTGAGCACCCGGAGGAAACCCACCAACCACGAGGCAGGAATCAACCTCCCGATATTAATATTCACAGGTGTTAGTTTTAATATGTCCCTAAATTTCCTGTATCCTGCCCGTTATCCCTCCCGCTGTACTGTATTTCTAGGCCTATTGATGGTATGCATTCCCCGGTTGAGTCAGTGACTGCTGTACACTACGCAACAGCGTCCAGAATCAGCTCTGCAAAATTAAATGTTTGATATACTCTGACTCAGGTTGGAAGGAGTCTGTTCTCTGTCTGTTCACCTCACACGCTTGCCTCATACCCCTCATATGCTTGTCATATGGCCACAAATTGTACTGGCTGGTGCAGACCATGACAGACTCGGCACAATTTTGAACCCTATACAAAATCATGTCTAATACTGTGTAGTGTATACCCAGTTTAAGACCATCATCTCTACTTGAAATTAATTTTTTGGGTAATTAATAATTCATATAGAGATGCAGTACTAAGCAGGATAAAAATATAACATTGAACATACAGTGCTAATGACTTTAACATATTACTTAAGTACATACATGACCCATGACATGGCTTGAGAATTCCCAACAATAGTCCTGAAATATCCCTTCTTGAGTTAAGGTGGGTGTGTAAGAGCAGTGGCGTGCAGGGCGCAGGGTCGGAAACCTGTACTGTATGTTTACCTGTTTCAATTTGAAAGAGGAAGTCAGGAAAGGAGTGTCAAAAGGCGTGATTGAATCACTATTGGATAATCAATAGTGCCAGAGATATGCCTCACCTCCTGCTGTAGTTTAGCAAATCTGCTAAATAAGAAGACGTAAGTTTAAATTAAGCACATTTAAAACCTAAATTAATTGTCATGTTTGGTATCCTGAGCAGTGCTTTGTAAAAAATAAAAGTGAGGCCCTGGGAGCCTCATGGAAATTACAATTAAAGTGTCCCTGGCTGTAAAATAATAGAGAAACCCTGTCACAGAGCACAGACTTGTAGCAAATGCACCCCAGATTGGTATTGGGTCGTGACTAATTTGGTAATTTGCTCATTTTTGGCTTGATGGGATTTTTTTTGTACCGTCCAGTCAAGCTGCTCTCGTACAGCTCAACAGGAGTGTAATCCACTGATTGTGCTCGCTAATCTATCACGCACAGAATTCCAGCCTATTGCTTCTTCCCTAAATAGGTGTTGTATAATTTTTTATCATTTTGGGCAATTGTCCTTTTGTTGGCTGAAATGTGCTTCAAATCACAAAGAATTCACACACACATAACAAAGTAATGTTCACAGGGTAAAGGCATGGCATTATAAAATGCAATGTTAGCCATACTTTTTCAAGATTCCTCCTACCCTGTACAAATTTTCTAATTTACCAGCACCAAAGCACAATAGACCAATACATTTCCTCCATCATGATTCACAGTAAATTGTTTCTTAAAATAGTAATAGAGGTTCTTTCTGGACATTTTGAGATCACAATCAAAGCCACAAATTCAGATCATATGGACTCCCGAATAAACCTTTTTTTTTTTTTTTGCTTCTGTAAAGAGCACGCTGATATTTAGTTAAGGAATTATAATTACACAAGGGTTTTCTAATATTGAATTTGAATTCCTAATGTTAAAATTATTGTATGGCTGTAAAGATATTCCATAAAAATGGGGAAATGGTGATGTTTTCCAAATTTTTAAGAAATTCCAAACTTTTGACTGGACATATACAGGCTTGAGCCAAGGTATAGAAATGGAAGGTTAAATGGGTGTAGACACAGATGTCTAAACTCCAATTACCTTTTCAACATCTGAGATTGTTTGTTTCCAGCAGGAAACCTAACATTGGACAATTTTTTTTATAATTTTGTTTTTGAAAATTAGAATGATTTGGACAAAATGACCTTGAGTTAACTGTGAATCAGTGACCTAAACAAAATTCTGCAAATACACCCCCAAAACAAACAAAAAACAACAACAATAGTTTTAGCATTTATGCTGATTAACCATGGTCCCTTAAGATTCTCACAGATTTAGAATTCGGATCGGAGATTGGGACGACACAACAGCTTCCTGCAAACAGTGAGTGTATCTCATGTGATGCATCTCTTAGGCTTTGTCTTGTAAGGCTCTCTGTTTAATTTTCTTACAAAAAGCTTACTTTGAGGTGACTCTTAGCTCTAAAATGACTGTACTGTTATATGGTTTTTGTGGTGCTTTTTTAAATTCATGGACATTTACGGGCTTCCACAGCCTGGGAAGCCTTGCCAGGATTGCCTTGTGGTCCAGTGGTTAGCAATGTTTTGACAACCAAAAATTCCTGTGGAGACATCCCACTGTTTGTTTACAAGGGAAGAACGTGTGTTCTAGAGACCATTTCTAATAAATTCAAATTTTGCATTGTACCAAGAGACACACACAAACACACAAAATACTATTTTGATTTCATGCGGATTTAGGTGTGATTTAGTGTACCATTAAGATAAGTCAAGGATAGACCATAGGTTGTAGATATTCAATCATTGTGGAGACTGAACAATGCCATTATAACAATGTGAATTTCAGTATTTTTAATACTATTTGTCATTTCATAAAATGTATGTGGTTTAAGGCATGAAACTCAATTGATGTTTAACCACCCAAAACTGTAAGGCAGACCACAGAGACAAATGCAGGTTGGAAAAAAATCCAAACCACTGAATCCAATTTCAGGAAACAGGCACAGGTCATATACCGTATACTGTTGTTGATATGCTAGAGCACACTGAATGGGCTGATGAACCTGTGAAATAATGTTTTACAGTCTTGTCTTATTCAGAGCTCTATTGAAGAGAGCCAGACTCTGTCCCCTGCACCATGTGTGTGCAGCTCTCACTGGAGACCATCTGCAAATTTCTTAATATGTCTGGGCTATTTGTTGAAGGCAGTGAACAGGCACTGACATGTTTGCTGCTTCCGAATGATTTTTCTACAGCAGGTGAACTGGTGGGGTTAGCATTCCATGAGAATATAGCACATATTGGAATGCGGTTAGCTTAGTTGAGGAGTGACAGAGAATTTTGTTAAAAGTTTCTAGATATTTTGTTAGTATTTATTGTCATTGCCATTCAATAGCTTAATTTGAATTAAACTCTTTGGAAAGCCTTCTACAAGCCTATCACAATATTAGTCAGGATTGTGGGATTCTTACTCGGACAGGCTTTTTCACTCCAGTCTAAATTTTCTATGAGTTTCAGGTGAAGGCCCCTCCACTACTTTCACTTTGGCATCTTTAAGTCATTTTGTTTCAGTTTTAAAACATCACTGTCCCTCAGTTGAGACTTGAGGTGAAACTTAACCTTTCGTCCCTTTTCCAGTTAAAATTCCCACAACACGACGTTGTCGTCCCCATGCTTCAACGTAAAAAAATGTTCTTCGGATTAGTGTGTTTATATAAGCTGAATTTATGTAACCTTTTAGCCTCAGTTGTACCATACCAGCAGTAGTTAAATGTAACAGGTGATTTTATTAGCTTTTATTAACATCAGGTTTTCCCTTAGCCAGAAATGCATGAAGCCAGGGGATTAATTTCTCTCAAAGATGAGGCAGAATATATCACTTGCCATGGGGCATGAGGATGTCAGTGTTTGATGGACCTTGACTCTGGTTATCTCTTGGTCTGTGTCCCAGTCTTGATATTACAGTCCCTATCTGAGTCTTTGATGCCTTGACATGCACAGTAAATCATCAGGAATTATTTTGCCATTTGTCTATATGTATACATACTGTAATAGAAGATATTATTGAATATGATTATTATAATATTATATTATTATTTAGGGTAAAAACAAACAGTGTACTTCAATTATATTTCAATCATTAAAAGCAACACGGGCTAAGATAAGGAAATCTTGACCAAACAAAACAGCTATATAATAAAAAGATAGTACTAAAATGTGAACAATATAAAGGTTTAAGCAGATCTCAGAGGAAGTGGACATTAGCAGTTACTTTAGGTACTTTATGAAATATGTAACTTGAATGTGTGACTGGAAAGTGAGAAGGGCCTAAAAGTTTTGTCCTACCACAGTGAAACCCTATCAGACTCTTCAAATTTATAAAAATGCAAGGAAAGGTTTAATATGACAAAAACAATTACTGAAGACACTTTCAGGTACTTCTGAAGGCGATTATGTAAGAGTGTGGCATAATGCACTGCAATAATGAAAGTGCAATGCATTGCACCAGGGAGTTACATTCACTTATCTTGTGAAGTCAGTGTTTAATTCAAAAAGAAATGCCCTGCTGACTTTGGCTGAGGAGATAAAATTGAAAAAAAAAAAAAAAAGTGATGCAATAAAGGCTTTGCTTTTCTGTGTGACACATTGTCCTTGTGGCACACATAATCTACACTAATGCACTTATCCCAGCACTTCTGTAGTGCTCGAATACCATCAAGGAAGAATTCTTGAACGTAGATTTTTAAAAAAGACATTTGCACCATTCAAATGTTGCACTGAACCTAAAAGTCTCATCAGCGTACTTTTTTGGGAGGCAAAAAAAATCTTTTATAAGATGCTGTCATTCCCAATGGATTATACAAGCAAATTTTCTTCAGTGAAATTTAAATGCATTGTCAAGTCAACTAAGGTCAAATCAAGTGCTTTTATTGTCAAGGACCATATATAGCAGGGACTGTACTGTACACAGTGGAAACAAATGAACAAAACAAAACATTCCCCCAGGACCATAAAAAATGCTTCATAAAACAGCTGCGTGAAACCACACATAACTAAACTATAAACATACTGTAGGTCTGCATAAAGTGCAAACTGTGCAAGACAGTACAATTAACACTAGAAAACACGAGCAATAAGAGCAAGTGAAGAAGAGTCGCCCTCGGCTTGCTCATCAGAGACCTTTTTTCCCAGTGACAAATTTCCATAATTTTCTATTGATTGTGTAAAGCAACTTTTAAGCGCACTATACAAATAAAATTGAATTGAATTAAATTGCAAACCAATTCAAAATAAAGTTGTAGGGTAAATAAAGTGCAGAGAAAAGGGGCATTGCAATATAATACCAATGCGGTAAGAGTAAACATTACATGCTGCTTGGCAGCTATATTACACTTCAATAACATACAGTACTTTGTGTTTCCCAACCAGGTAACAGAGGAAAAAATATTAGGAAATAATTGGAAATAATGTAGAAATGAATGGTGCTCAGTTAAGTGTGTTTGTTCTGTTGGTGTCAGTCCATTCCCTTCATGTTGAGGAGTCAAAATGCTTTCAGACCTTTTGACAGACAACAGGAAGGTGCAAAGATTGTGTGATATATGTGTGGGGTCATCCACAATGCTAGTGGGTTTGCGTACACATAGTGTGGTGTGTGATGGAGGGAAGACAGAACTGGATGATTTTCTCAGCTGTCCTTACTCCTGTGCAGAACCATGTGATGTGCAGTTCCCAAACCAGGCAGCTGCTCAAGATGCTGTCTACAGTCTTACTGTGGAATGGGGTGAGAATAGGAGGTGGGAGGAAAGCAGAAAGTATAGATACTGCTGAGCTTTCTTGAATATAGAGCTAGTGTTAAGGCACCAGCAGAGGTTCTTCTCCAGGAATTTGGTGCTCTTGTTGATCACAGCAGATGACCGATCAACATTCAGCTAAGAGTGGTTCTTCTCTGCGCACCAGTAGTCAACAACCGAGGTTGTTGATATGTATGCGATTGCTTTTGAAACGATCAACATGTTTGTCTGGGCTCCAAAGCTGATGTCCAGGAGGTCAAGTGAACACAAAGTACATAGAGAGTCAATATCTAGAAGATTATTATAAGTCATTTTACAAAACAAGGAATCTTATTGCAGCATTTGTTATTATCCTAGTCATAGTCCAAGATATATCATTACAGTGCCCCCCCCCCCCCCCCCCCCNCCCCCCGCTGTGGTCAAGGAACAGCTAAGGCAATTAGAGAGGAATGGTCTTCTTAACTCCATCTTTATTCAGTGCTCACAACTGTATTGAGCCTGCATGGTCCAGTGGCCAAATTGATTTTGCCCTGAGAACGTGATTATTTCATGTGATGCTGGTGTTTTATCATTACCTATATTTCTTTGCTATAGCAAAAGGTAACTATAAAACATTGTGTGTTTTCACCATGTGGTAAAGGGGAGTTAAGGGCGCAACGGATGAGAGGTTTCTGTAACCGATTAGTGGATTGTGGACTACACACTCTGCCCTGCACTTTATTGATTGGGCATATTTTATGCATCAACTTTAATCTGGCAAGGTCATTAGCGGTTCATTTAGCCTTTCACACACACACACGCACGCACGCACGCACACACACAGAGGAAGAGAGAGAGAAAGAGAGAGAGAGAGATACGGAGGTTTTATCTGTGTATTTTAAAATGTTTTTCATTATACAGTCCCATCGAGAAACAAGGAGAGGTAATGAAAATGGTAATGAGACAGGTGAGGAGGGGGATGAGAAGAGAGATAGAGCGATAGAGAGACACAGAGAAACAGAGCAATGTTTACACGCTCTGAGTGGAATGCATAATGATTCTGGGTCTGACAAATAATGCAAGATGGGTTCCTGCATGGTTAACTGTTCTGGATTTCTAAAGTGTTCTGAGTTCCCCGAAAGGAATAAACTGGTGCTAGACAGAGCCTTTTTCGTATGAAACATAAAAAGAAATAAAATCTAGTTCTAAATAATTAAAACTTATACATAACAGCCCACAAAAACATTTCACTGAAACATTTTAATACATATCCATGTGTCAGTAGAATTATGTATCCTTTATACACGCCCATTTTTCTCCACCAATTATGTGTCCTTTCTTCTCTACTGCTGATTCTGTCCATACTGTACAGCGATGGTTTCCAACCTTGCTTTTCCCATGGACCAGTTTTATCTATGACAGTTTTCCATGGGCCGGCCATCGCATGCTTATAACAAAGCATAATAAAATGCATAATAAATACTACCATTATAACGCAAAATCAGTGCGAGCCCTGAACTTGTTTCCTGCGACAAGACGGCCATCTAGGAGTGATGGGAGACAATCATACCCGTAGTGTATTCCTGTTCAGTCTGCTCTGTAATTTCGTTTTTTGTGGCTGTCACTGCAGACAACCCTGCCTCACACAGATAGGTTGTTGCAAATAGAAGCAGGGTTTTCAGTGCTTTCATGGCAATCTCAGGATATTCCATGGTGATTTTAATCCAGAACATCAGCAGAGTTGAAGTCTTAAACATATTTATAAGGCCACATCTATTATACACATTGGCACATGTGAAACACCTGTTGTGATAAATGCATAATTTAGGGTAGGACTCCTGACATTTTCTTTTAAATGCAGCTTTCTTTTCGTTAGCAGTCTCATAGTGTCATCTGCTGTCTCGTCATTGGGTATTTTCTCTCCAAATCATCCATGCCCCAGTACTGGCCCATGACCTGGTGATTGAGGTGTGACATCAGTTTTGGAGAATGAGACAGTAGGATGCAGGTTTATAACAGCTCACAAGTAATTTATTCACACACACACACACACACACACACACACACACACACACACACACACACACACAAAAAAAAACATCCAAGTAAAATTGTTATCTGCCAACTCCACCTGTCCTTCTGCACCAATAGGTGACCTTTGATCCCACCCTGCTGCCACATACTCCAACCACATGCCCCAACTGCTCAACTTAGTCTTGGGAGCCATCTGGCTTGCAGCTAACTCCCAATCCACTTATCCCAATTCCCAGCATTGTTTTGAAAGAACTTACAAATTATGTTTTTAAGCATTTGGTTAATTCACCTGACCAGGCTATCTGTCTGCTTATGATAAACACTAGAACAAATCAATTTAATGCCCATGAAAATCATAAAGTTGGCATAGTGTGTATGACATGAAGGTTGTGCTTTGATCAGTCAGAAGAAAGGAAGAACACAGGGAAGGATGGGGGAGAAATAGAAATTTGTGAAAGGGTTTGCCTGCTCCCAGACCTGCCCCATTAACAATGCTGTATGGTGGCCCTGCACCCACTCAGCTGTTCCCTGCTCCAGCACCCCAAAGTTGACGACTCCCATGTTGGACAGTGAGAGAACCAGGTCAGTGTGATGTAAATTGATATTTCCACTGGCGCACCCCTGGATTGCATAAATAATTCCAGCTGCTGTTCTCATTTTTGGAGGTACAAACCATCCTGTCTTACCTGCTGGGTAAACCTGCCCCTCAATGCCTAACAAACAACACCCTCCCCATCTCCCTCCACTGCCATATCCGTTAAATGGAAGTTCAGTGAGCAGAATGGGTACTGCCTATCTATTTTAGAGACTGCTAGATAGCTTGATGTCTCCTTCTGTATCATAGATGTACCTAGCAATTATTGCTGCAAACTAGCATTTGTTTATGGAAGCATTGTACTATTACCGCCTTCCAAAAGGCGCAAGGTACCTCATCTTCTATGGATCGCTATTGTGATCGCTAAGTCTAGAAAGAACACCCTTTGTCTGGGAGTTCCCTAGGGATCCTCCTCCTAGGCCTATGCATGATGATGACTTGAAGTGTGACTTTTTGCTATCAATTATTTTAATTAAAAGAGTTAGTTGCATGCTTTAGCAAAAATGTGTTGATGGCCATATTTGTGCGACCTTGTGACAACATCCAGGATTAATCCGGAATTATTGTCCAGGATTATATCACCCAACTATGTGAAACACTCCAGTGTCCTGCAAAGCATTTGTTTGTGTGCTGGGTATGAGTCCAGTGATTTTATTTCGACTACACAGCACTGATTTAATCACCAGATACAGCCAACTATCTTATCCTGAAGAGGATGACCATAATGGATAGTGGACATCTTCACATTCAGCTATAGGAAGCAGCATTATATAAAAGCAGCATTTTCTCCTGAAAGATCTCTTTAAGACATGCTACTATGGGAAGCCTGTGCTCCCTGGCGCCACCATGCTTTATCCACATTCTGTAAGGTTAACATTGCCCGAGTTAACATTGGTGTGTGTGCAGAAGTCACATCTGATGCACATTTCATGGGCACTCCAGCCCTACCTCTCATGGAATGATTGGACTCTGTCCCGGAGGTCCTATTCACTGCCAGTGCTAATTAGGCTGCGTTATATAGAATCCTAGCCACAATGGTAACTGTGGTTCAGTGAATCTTTGAAGACTGCAATAATTCCTTGTCTTTTGGAACTTACACCATTTCGGGAAGAAGGTTTAATGGAAAGATTGGCACTTTTTTAAGCAAATAGTCAAACACTACTGTGTGTTTCTTTCCCCCTGAAATATCATTCCTTGTATGCATAATTATGAAGAGGTATACACCTGTGCACACCTTCACTGGCAATGCTACAGTTTACTGTAAAGTTTACTTTACTATCTTCAGTTGCCACATGTTAAATACTAATCTGTGCATTTTGTTTTTTGGTAGATCCTTCTTTTATTAGTGACTAGAATTAGTACCTGTTCCCTTTAGTATGGGCAATGAGATTATAGAAATAGTTAAAAGGTTAAAGTTTGAAATAAGCCGATCAGCTTAAATGCAAGTGATATTATTTCAGGTTGAAGCCCACATCTGACTGTCTTTCGATATGGTAGAACTCCCTGCCTAACTTATTAATACAAATAAATACAATTTTGTAATGTTGAGAATCTTACGCTTTGTTTAAGCTAAGGTGTACGTCTTTTTCATTGTCAAACAAATACACATTCTTTTCAGTAGTCGGAGAATGAATCAAAAAAGTAGATCAGATGAAGATCTTTGATCTTAAAAATGGACTTACTGTATACCACTTCAGTACTGTTATTTCAGCGGTAAAAAATGTTAACTAATCCTAGTAAAAATATTCAGTTTAGCTTTTCTAATTAAAATCGGTGCCAGTGTTTGTTTACATTGAGCAAGGAGCTTATTTTAAAGTACATTATTAAACTGTGTGTCGTGTATTATAACTATTCATAACATTTCTTTTACTCAACATTTTGATTTCACTTATGGTGCAGGTTAAACTTCAGACAGATATGTAAGTACTGCAAATGTTTTATTACATTCTGTCCAGCCAGTTTATTGTGATTCACTAACAAAATCTGGCAGGACAGACATACAGAAAGACAGACAGACATACAAATTTTGAACGAACGTTTAAGATATAATTGAAAGAGTGATTTCTGTCCAAAATACAGACAAAACCTTTCTTTTATTTATATAGCTGTAGTAGGTACACTACAATTTTTGGAGTAAGCCATGATGAGTCGCACTGTCGTGCCTGTGCATTGAGGATTGTGCCATCTTGTAGTTGTTTCTGTGTCTTTTTGTGTACACAGTAAACTATTGTGTTCATTGGTTCTGTAGAGTGACTCATATAACCACACCCATCTCGCGGGAAAAAGAAAAAAAGAGCTAGATGGTGTGCTATAATGTGGCACGTAGCTGCTCATAACGTCTCTTCTATTCAGCATTTATGATTATGATGTTTATCTTCAGGCAAATCCAGATAAATTCATTCAATTCTGTTCAACAAGTTTTGCGTGCTGCCGTGACAACATCTGACTGGACAGACATTCAGACCGAATTTTTTCTGAGAATGGTTTCGGTGTGTGGAACGTAAATCTATCATTTAAAGAGAGAGTTCTGATCAATGTGCAAGCAAAACTTTTCTCTTATTTATACACATAACATTTGTATTTCCAAGTCCACATAAAGTAAATGTTTATTGCAGACTGCATTCCCTCGATTTTCACCAAGCTTTCTCCATAGTGCCACTCTCTATCTCTTCATCCATCACTTAGAAATGTCCACTCAAGCCTGTCCCTGGACACCGTAAATATACACTTATTGGACGTGACAATTTCATTACGAGCCATTCAGATGCCTCTGAAACCATTCCTGATGCAGGGGAGGTGTGTGTCTTTAGGTTTTCATCTCCTTTCATGTGTTTCTCTTTCTTTCTCCCAGGTTTTTTTCTTCTCTTTCTGTAGGTCTCGATAATGTTAAGACATTAGCAGAAATGACCTTTATTTGCTTTGTTTTGTTGAACACTGGTAGAAACATTTTTACTGTATTGTATTCAGTCGTGCCTCACAATATGTACTGTATGTGTGTAGACTTACCACCATTCCCTTCCAACCCAATCCCTATAATACTACTCTTTATACCTTCATCCATCACAAAGAAATGTGAACAGTAAAACCAGTCCCTGGGCTCCATAGACACTCACTCTTATTGGATGTGACAATTTCATTACAAGCTTTTGAGATGGCCCCTAAACCAGTACTGCTGCAGGTAAGATGTGTGTGTTTAGGTACTCTATCTTTATCCATCACTGTTTATATGTTTTTGTCACTAAATCCCTCTGTCAGGTTCCAGTCATTGTCCATTTCCTTGCTGTCTATGCTTTCTTTATTTGATAGGTGTTGATCACAAAAATGAGCACTTGGTCAGTTAGCAAGGAGGACGTGTGTACATGATTTCTCTCTCTCTCTCTCTCTCTCTCTCTCACACACACACACACACACACACACACACACACACACACACACAAACACACATACACACACACACACACACAAAATCAGTCTCTGGTTGTTAGAAACATGACTAGTTTCAGAAACATGATTGTTAGAAATATGACAGTTTCTTTTCCTAAGCTGCTTAATAGCTGATGTAGAATAATATAAGTTAATTTTTACTCTTTAAACCCACCTCCTATTTCCTCCCATGTATACAAAGCATGCCCCAGAATCTGCAGTGGCAAATAGACTTCAGTTAGTGTTGCTGTTACCAAGCATTTTCAGGGTCTCACTTTCAAATGATGAAGTAGGTTGTGTATTAGCACAATTTCCTTACTTTGCTATTTTGATGTGGAGGATAAAAAGTAGATAATAAGTAGAAAAGTACATAATGTTTGCTATATCATAATTTACTTCGTAGGTGATCCACATTGTCAATATCACAACTTCCTTAGCCATTAGTCTATAATTGTTCATTGGACTATACCCATGGCCCTCTTTCATAGCTTCAGTAATTTAATTTCACAATATCTTAACAACAGTTAAAAGTGTGGATATATGTTGATTTACATCAAAGTGGTTGTGCTTGCTTTCAGAACCCACAGATGGTTACAGGTCTGCTCTTAGCTCAGCAGATGTCTATATTCTGCATGTGGTAAATACCATTACATTTTTTAATGTGAAATCTCCTCTAATTATGTTACCAAAATACTTATCTGATTACAGCAGCATTTCTGCAATGAGCATCAACCTTCAAATGTCTCACACATTCGTTTGTGCATTTTTGCAGGACCTGCAGTGTTGATCTTAAATTTCACAGAAACTCATGGAGTCCATTTCAGCTTGAGCACACACTGTCATATATATATATATATATA
>QMIH01002280.1:58096-71526 GCA_003987875.1 Clarias batrachus | reverse complement strand
CTGTCAAATTTATGTCCTCTCAAAGATAGTATGACTGTGGCTGTGGTGTGTGGCTGTGTCTGGGTGTGTGTGTGTGTGTGTTTGTTTGTGTATGAATAATTCTACCAATTTCAGGTCCTGAAATTATAATTAGATAAATTAGATAATATGACATATTATGACGCGTAAGAGTGTGTGTGTGTGTGTGTGTGTGTGTGTGTGTGTGTGTGTGTGAGAAAGAGAAAGAGAGACAGAGAAAGATATTTAAGTTGGAAGAAGGAGATGTGACGATTACAGTGGAGCCGATGTGGATAAGGTGAGCAATATTTCAAGACAAAAAGGAAGTACAGGATTGGAAAGAGGAATGAGAGAAGAGGGAGGGACTTCTGTAGAGTTAGTAGAGAGAGAGAGAGAGAGAGAGAGAGAGACTGGAATCTATGAAGGTCACTACGGAAGGCTGTGAAACAGTTTTGCAACATTCTGCATTTCGTCAGAGCAACAGGTACAGTACGGAAACTTTTGCAATAATGATTCTTCATGGTGAATAATATGGTGACATTGCTTCCTGATATTCAGATTCTGATAAAATGAAATATTTAGTTTTAACTGAAACATMCGGATTGTTGTGGATTACACTGTGGTGTATTTGTATGTGTGTGTTTGTCTGTGCGCGTGTGTGTTCTTGTATGTACTGCCAAAGTCGACTGAATGTTGAAAATATGTGTGTGTTTACATAAAGATCTATTCCTGGAAACTTTTCTAATGGGTAGCGAATAAAGTGTGTGTGTGTGTGTGTGTGTGTGTGTGTGTGTGTGTGTAGACATGGGTTTATATCTTTATGTGGACCAAATATCCCCACAATAGGAATATCAGAGTAATCTGACATAGTGGGGACCAAGCTGGTTCTCATAAAAACAAGAGTTGTAAAACAAACAAACGTAAAATAAATAAATAAATAAATAAATAACCATAAGTTCTAACTTTTTTTTTGGCACTGAGATTATTTTTAGGGTTGGGTTTCGGTGAGGCAAAACATTGTTAGCTGCATACATACAGAAATGATGTAATTATGTTAGTGGTCCTCACATGCACAGTTTAACTAGTATGTGTGTAAAAGATGCATTAGCACATGTGATGTGTTTTGATCTGTGTGTGTTTGTGTATTTTGATATCTGTACCCAGGGTTTTTTTAAGAACCTCAGTCAATCCAGAATGT
Source organism: Clarias batrachus (assembly GCA_003987875.1). Taxonomy (NCBI): domain Eukaryota; kingdom Metazoa; phylum Chordata; class Actinopteri; order Siluriformes; family Clariidae; genus Clarias; species Clarias batrachus. The sequence continues at coordinate 70,331 of QMIH01002280.1, read as the reverse complement.
TTGAAATGTGTGTGTGTGTGTGTGTGTGTGTGTGTGTGTGTGTGTGTGTGTGTGTGTGTGTGTGTGTGTGTGTGTGTGTGTGTGTGTGTGTGTGTCTTTTGACCATGTGAAAGCTCAAAGTTCAGAGTTTGGTTTGTTTATTGTTCTAGTTTAATGCGTTACACTGTTCGAGATTCAGAGAGCTCAGTTTTTAAAATGTTACCCAGAAAGGTAGTAATTAGTCATTAATTCAGCAACAGCGAGAACAGAGTTTGAGGGTCCGATTAGCTGTACAAGTCTGTGTTTGTAAGGATACCTCTGGGACAGCGATATTTTAGGTTGCTTGTATTGTAGTTAGTCGTTTCCTTTGATATCTCGCATTTTATATTAAGTCTCAGTAATCACGCATTATASGTGTCCTGAAAAGTGTTGTTACAATTGATAAAATTCAGAAATGATTTTCCCTGTGCGGAGCGTCCGGCTCACCTGTTCACACACATTCTACTCTTTAAGCTAAAGCAGTGGTTCAGACTTTCACTTCCTCACACACTAACTTTAGGTGAACTCCATCATTCACTTAGTTCCCTAGTTGATATGAAAGTTCTTAACTCGGGGGTGGTGCTGGTGCGCGAGATCGGGGTGATGGCTAACACATCGTTCTTCCAAGTCCTATGATGCCGGTTTGACGCCACCTCTTTTAAAACTGATACGGTGGGATGTGAGGTATTGATCTCCTGACAAAACCCCAACTGGTTTCCAATATTGTACCAGTATTTGGAATAAAACTTAAAAAAAAAAACAACAAAACAAAAAATTCCAGGAAGGTGAGACTGAAGTTTCTTTATTCAGGAGCTGTTTGTTGTTAAGTAGCGGTTAGGATGGAATTTTGCCTTGCGTTGTTTTACTGTTTTTGGATGCACTGGAAAAATAGCTGTCTCATCCACTGACAAGTACGGAATTGTAATGCAAATATTTTTCTTTCTCTGGGTTCTTTAAGCCCGAGACAGCCTCAGTACTTGTGGCATGGAGTCTACAAGATGTTGGAAACACTGCTTTAGGATTCTGGTCCAGGTTGAAATGATTGCGTGAGAATTTCCGCAGATCTTTTAGGTGCACCTTCATTCTGCAAATCATCTGTGGGAAAACCAATGAAGAACAAGGAACTCATGGTCACGTAACCAGATTGAGACAACATGTGCTTTGTGACCTGGTGCAGTATTATGCTGGAAATATCCATTAGAAGATGAAGGGATACACCTGGTCAGCAGTAATATTCAAATAGGCTTTGGCATCGAAGCGATGTTTGGTGTTAACATGCCCAAAGCGTCTCAAGAAATAATTTCCACCAAATACATCACCTCCACCAGCATGGACTGTTGACACAAGRGTCCATGGATTCATGCTGTTGGTGCCTCCAGCTTCGTCAGACCCAGAGTCCCGGGATCGTTTCCAAGAACACTTGACGCCCAAGTCCTGAACACAATCGTTCCATGCTTGGGAACGGTGCTTTTTATAAACAAGTATGTCCACCAGTCCAACACACACACATACGGTACAGTTGCATGAATACTATAATACTGTACATATAAGGTTTCTGTGATTACGTTTACCTACCATAATTTCTCGTTTAACATTATAGGTGATTTAGAGTTCAAAGGGTTCACCAGAGTTGCTGGTGTTCATGTCCTGGGGGTAAACAGATCCACACAGGAACCTCTGACTGTGCTTTTTATACCGTCTGTGGTTTTTGCGGATGCCGCTGTTACTGACCTGAATATAGACGACTCATTTAGTTTTGCAACACAACAAACACTAAGACAGAGAGATATATGCAATGAAAACGAAAGTGTGCGTTCATAGCAGAAAACCCTTGAACCTGATCGGTCTGAATATATCGACTTTTAGATATGTCAATACATTGTATAAAAAAAGATCATTATTGTTGATATGGATCGAGTTTTACGTTGCATTACACGACGCATTTCTTCCATGAAGTCGTCTTAGCGTCTCTTCTCTCTCACGCTAGTCACACCGCCCCGCCCACTCCGTGTCTGTTAGTAACCCCATTATTCTGGGGATTTCTGCAAGCGCAAACTGATAGATAACATTACATAAAAGGTCGGTAATTATAGATTCAAATATGATGTATAAAAACACGGCATTATCAGCGRCATGAACTGCAGTGTGAAGAACGTGTTACACTTTCTGCTGTGAAGCCTTTACATCGCGGAAAGACCGTTTCATTCATTGTCCGTTGATTCATCCTTTAGAGCACCTGGAGTGGACACAGAGAGGAAAAAAAAGACATATTGAAGCGTCGTCTAAGTACGCTGCAATTCATTCATATGTTTTGCTGAATTTGTATGCATAAGATTTAATATGTCCTCTGAGGAGCTCTGAGTAATAACGGTACCTTGACTTGGAGCAGCTGACCATACTGGCTCTGACTCTGTACCAACTCTGTACTGACTCTGTACCGACTCTGTAATGCCTCTGTAATGACTGCTCCAACTTATAACCAAGACAATAGGATTTCAAATGCTCAGTGTTATAAAACTCACCCTCAGTATGTGTATTTCCCTTATTGTTCTGTTTACTTGTTTATTATTGTGTTAAAATCAATCAGTCAGTTTTTGTTGTTGAGAACAACCGAAGGAGCATTTCCAGAGAGAGGCCTGTTTCAAGTAAGGCTAGAGACGTCCCGATACTGATACCGTGCTCTTCCACTCGTACTTGTAAGCTTGTTCCGATACTATTGCACCGGTATCACTTTAATACAGAGTCAGCGCTCACTACACAAATGGTCCCCTTCTCCGGTCACAAACAAAAAAAAAAAAAGGAAAGGAAAAGCACTGCGGCCACTGCAGGAACAGCTGTCAGGTCAGCTTGTGTTCTCTCCTCTCTAAATTTAATGTCAGTATGAGAAAGTGTGGTTAGGTTTCATGTGCTCGCCTGCGGTGCATCTCTCGCTAGCCTATTGCTAACCGAGCTTAATCGAGCTTTGGTCTTCGATCCAGAGCTGTGTTCTCTGACAGCCGTGAAAAAAAGTTCATTTGATACACAAGCAGGCGACAAACAAGTGGCAGGGTTATAAAGATTAGCTCGGAAAAGATAACCTCATCGCTAGGGAAATTGTGCTCACATGCACGGAACCTGGCGGTACCACCTTAAATGCAAACGTGTGTAAATAAAATAATAATATTAAAAAAAGATCGATTTTGGAGATACGTGTATCGACACACAAAAGAAACATTTGAAGTCGAGTTTTCTCCCTCCAGCTCCTTTTCTTGCACTGTCATAAATGTTGTTGTTTATGAGCTGTTGCCATGGTACCGTATTAACGGACTCAAAACAGCCCATGAATGGAAAGGATACAGTTTCCTGCCCAGTCGAATGTGTTTACTGTTGATGAAATTGAGCAGATATGTGAAACGCACATGGCTTTCCCAGTAAGCACCATTACATGTACAAAAATGTGAGAAAGTGGTTTAATCGTGTGGAAAAGCACATCACAAAGATTCCAAAGAAGCACAAAGAGGCCATCTACAGTTCTGTACAGTACATGCGTTAGTAAAGCAATAGCAGGTGTGTTTGATGATCTGCTTCAAACGTAGCGTGTTTCCCAAAAGTTCTGTTSATGCTGTTTTTATGCTGCAGAYGTAGACAGCACCAGTCAGAAAGTACTTGAATGGAAATACTGATAAAAAGTAGYATTAGAGCTTCCATACAGCTCACCTAATCCATGGATCTTCTGCGAGGATTAGCTRCAGACATTTMGAGAATATAGAGATCGAGAAACCATGCATCWMCACTACACGGGTCKGTASTGTTTAACACCGCAAACTGATTCTCTTTAACAAATAATCTGTTTAATCTTTGCATTTCCGGTCTTGTATGTTATCATTGTGCCATCWTATCGTTTATAGCAGACTTCCTAGAACACACAGAGATATATGATCATGTGTCACCATTCAGCCAGATATCATTTTTTGGTTCATGTAGTCTGATTATTTATTTATTCACGAGGGACTTTTGATTGTGCAGATTAACAGAACACAATCCTGAGAGTTAAAAACCCTCACCCTTTATTTCTCTGTATAATCCCCTGCTACACTCATGCACTCATCCCAGTCTTTCAYCAGTGCTTGRACACCATCGAGGTAGAAAGTTTTCTCAGTATGATCAGACTGCCAGCTTCACGTCTGAAACACCGGCCCCCCAGGAACTCCTTTAATCTTTGTCCGAACGTGGAAATTGCTTGGAAGCGAGGTCAGGACTGTACGGGGGGACGAGGCGACAACGCCCAGCCGAGTTCCTATAACGTGCAAGTGGTGTTGAGGATTGAYTGTGTGTACGGTTCATACAAGACAGATGCGTCTCTTCCTGTCACAAGTCGATATTCATGAAYCAGCCGTTCGACTCGCTGAATCGTGTGTATCCACCTCAGTGGGATCGTCGCGTTTGCACCGTTTAAACATTTTACTGGAGAGTCTCATCACCTGCTGGAAGTCAGTCGGTTTTCACCCCGTCATTAACCAGAAATGTTTCACCACCCCTCGTATTTTAATCGTTTGTTTAAGACAGCAGTGCTGGCTGCGAGACGAATTTTAATCATTGCAAGGTGCTTAAATCAAGAAGATGATTAAGTTGGTATTATGGGAATTAAATGGCTCCGCCCCCTCTGCTCATGACACAGCTGTCTAAACTCATAATCTGTCTAAACTCATAATCTGTCTAAACTCATTAATCTCGATTAATACAGAGTAAGAGAGAATTCTGAAAGGACGTAGAGTTTTAAGAATCGAAGCTAAAAGCGGATTTCTGAAAACTGAACAGGAAGTAGATGCAGAGATGGAGAAAGACTTAAAAGAATTGGACGGAAGTGGAGATGATTTAATTATGTTTCCAAACTCTCTCTCTCTCACACACACACACACACACACACACACACACTAGACTAACTACAGTATTTGCCTTTTTTGATACTGAGGTTAAGGCTAGGGTTAGAATTAGCTGTAGCACAGCATTAATTAGCATTTGTGTTAGCATTTGCGTAATCAGAAGGTGTGTGTGTGTAAGTTCACAGAAATAAAAGTGAAAAAAGTGTTTCCTTTCTGTAAAAACTGTGAGCAAAATTAGGAAGTGGTACCTGTGTGTGTGTGTGTGTGTGTGTGTGTCGGGGTGAAGGTAGCGAAGCCACAGAGGAAATGACAAGGTAGCTTATTGAGAAGTGAGCCAGCACTGACACGCCCTACACACACACACACACGGACAAACACACACACACTCACCTCTATGTTTCAGTATGTGTCATGTTTTCCATTTTAGTTTAACATGTTGTGTGTTAAAGCTGTGTAACATAGAAACACACACACACACACACACACACACACACACACACACACATAGTTCCCTGTCCATAAATATACCCCAGCAGCCAAGAAACGAAAAAAAAAAAAAAGTAACTTTCAACATTCGCCCACTCGTCCACTTTATTAGGAACACCTGCAGACCTGGGTGTAGTTGTGCAGTTCTGTAATCATGAGGCAGCAGGACGGCGCATGAGATCGTGTACGCGGGTCGAGGCGGGAATGACAGTTTAATAAGAACGGTCTAAGGAAACTGGAGAGATTTCCAAAAAGTGATAGGAAGGATATACTGTAGTAACTCGCTTTTTACAAACATGGTGAGCTTATTTTATATTTAATTTATATTAAATTGTTTGTCACAGCACAGTGAAGTAATAATAATAATAAAAAAAAATTCTGGTGAGGAAGCTACAGTAGGTTCAGAGGACAGAGTCAGCCAGGATACAGTCCCCCTGAGGTCCAAGGCCTTGCTCAAGGACAGTGGCAGCTTGGTGGTGCTGGGGCGCAAACCCACAACCTTCTGATCAGTAACCCACAGCCTTAACCGCTTGAGCCACCACTGCCCTAAAAACATCACAGCATCAAAACCTAGCCCTTAAAAGCATTTTAGTTATTATTTATTTGATTGTTTTCTTTTTTAATGAAGGTATATAAGGCTCAGGATTGTGCAGTATGACAGAGTGACAAATATCCTTTTATTTTCAGCACAAAAGAGTCAATATGATGAACTGACTTTTAGTACATTTTAACCAACTGTACAAACATGACTAAGCAAAAAAGTTAAAAAAAAAAAAAAAGTTAAAAAAAAAAAAGTCACATACTGTACAGTAGGCAACGAAACAGCACAGATACACATGATCCATGTTTTTGTTGTTGTTTTTGGTTGTTTCTTTGACTAGAAATCAATAATAATAATATGCTTATTAATACACCACCGAAGTTCATATTTCGTCTCAACTATGTAACAACAACAACAACATGGTGTGTAACAGTCGCGGTGCTTTGTAAAGAAAAACACAGGAGTTATTCTAGCTAAAAGATCAGGTTGTGTTTGTGTGTTGTTGTTTTTTTCGGGGTGGAAGTGAGTGTTTGCTGTCGTCATCTCTAGAGGAACTAACCTGACTCGTAGAGAGAATTATTAAACACAAACATCATGTTGAACCAAAATATATGAATATGAATAGTGGTTTGGATATCGTGTGTGTGTGTGTGTGTGTGTGTGTGTGTGTGTGTGTGAGAACGAGCTTGCCATAATAACATTGTGTAACAGGTCTGTGAGAGGGGGACGAGGGTGAGCTCAATTAGTCACAAGCCAGGAGTGTGTGTGGGTGTGTGAGCATTAATAATTGGCAAGGTTTAGCTGAGTAAGGTAAGGATTGCGGAGGCGTTGCTTGTCCTCTCTGAATTCAGATGAACTAAGCAGCCATGGCTTCCTGGAATCTCCCTCAGCCACCACAGAATCTGTGAGTGTGTGTGTTTGAGCATGCATGTGTGTGTGTGTGTGTTTGAGCGTATTGTGTCTAAACTCACACCTGTCTTTTCTGTCCACTCTTCCCAGGACAACACGGTGTTAGATAAGGAGAAGGACATCATATCAGTGGTGAGTCTCCGCCCCTCGTCTGTCTCCTGTCTCCTACACCGAATCAGTCGGAGCCGAATCATTTGCTCACCTGTTTGATTCTTTTTCTGAACACTTTGTACTGATTTGAAAGCCGACGAATGTGATTTGTGATACTGATTTGAAAGCCGGGATGTCCTGATATTTCTCTCGCACTTCTTTCCGTTTCTTTCCCTGTCTCTGTCTTTCTGTCTCTGTCTTTCTTTCTCGGTCTCTGTATCATCCCTTCTTTTTCTTTCTTGCTTTATATTTACTGTCGTTTTTTTTGTCTCTCTCTCTCCGTTTTCCTTGGTGTCTTGCTGTTTGCTTACTTTCTTTTTCTTTCTTTCTTTTCTGTCTCTCACTCTGTCTGTTTCTCTCTGCCTCTCTCTTTGCTTGCTTTATTTCTGTCTCACTCTTTTTCTGTCTGTTTCTTTCTCTTTCTATCTCTGTCTCTCTTTGTTTTCTGTCTGTCTTTCCATCTAACATCTGTCTTTTTCTGTTTGCAGTCTTTCTTTCTTTCTCTCTGTCTTAGTCTTGTTATCCCTCTGTCTTCCTGTCTTTTCCTATTTCCTCCCTCTCTCTTTCTCCGTTCTGTTCTGTCCGTTTCTTTTCGTCTTAATCACTCTGTCCGGATCTGTTCTCAATTCTATCACTTTCTCTGTTTCTTTCACTATGATTTTTGATGGTATTTTTTACTCTGCTATTCTTTGTGTTAATCTCTCTCTCTCTCTCTCTTTTTGTCTGTGTCTCAGAGTCGTCAGTTGGTGGCGATATGTGATGATGTCCTGAGCGCTGCTCCTGAAGATGTACTGAGCCACACACCTCAGCTGCAGAGTGTTGATCTGGTGCCGGTCCTGCCCGGAGAACAACTGGTACTAAGTCTCTCTCTCTCTTTACCTTTATCTGCCTCTTGTCTTGAGTGTTGAGTGTGAAAAACAGGAACAGTCAGACTACGAGACGTGAACATCTCTAAATCTCAGTTTAGACGGAGACACTCGGATCATGAACATTAGCGAGATGAATAATGAACATTCTTCTCTCTGYTGAWGTAARTTCTCATGTACATGTTTCACGTGTAAAGGGGGATTTATTGCTGCAGTCTACTATACTGTATATGGACAGTGTTTTACTCTTAACACGCTGTGAGTTCGAATCGCACATGACAGTCCGCGCGCGTCACAAGCCACGCGTCGGTGCATTCCTCGARCCCGACTCTCAAATCCTCTTTAAAATTCCCCTTTGTCGTGGTTGATGGTCTCCCGCTGCGTATTTTGTCTTCAGCGCCGTTTTCCCCTTCTTTAAACTTCTTCATTAGTCCTTTCACATCGCTCGTGTCAGCGGTGCCGTCTCCGTAAACATCCTGCAGCACAGTGGGAGATCAACATCGGCAACAAAGTGGATGCGAGCGGCGGGTTTAACGATGCATGGCATGTGACGGAGACGATGTTGAGTACAACTTATATAGAGGAACAGTTACGCTACCTGCATGTGCAGTTACTTTTGGTACTGCTCTCATAAGATAAAAAGAATGAATAAAAAAAWWTTTWAAAAATGATATTGATACTTCAATGATACTGAAGCGATTTTCCCCGCTGAYGATCTAATACTCACTATCCAAAATCTTGTCCACTCGTTAAACATGCACCTTTATTTGTGATGGGAAGGAACACCTGATACAATCGTATCACGATACCCAGGTGCCGATTYGATTTGTATTGCGATTCCTCTTATATATATATGAATGTAGAAAATAAATTCAAACTTCTGTCCAACCTTTTGACTGGTTCTTTATATACATACATTGGAACCTTGGATTACGAGCATAATTCGTATTCGGGCTCGTATTCCAAAACACTCATAAACCAAATCAAATCCTCCCATAAGAAAAAATGAAAACTCAAATAATGCGTTCCACAGCCCAAAAAAATAAATGCAGAAAAATAATTAATACAATATAAAGTAAAATAAAAAATAATATAATAAATAATACAATGTAAAGTAAAAATAAAACAAATTAACCTGCACTACCTTTAAAAAAAGTTCAAATTAATTCCAACAGTGTTTCCGTTTGTGCGCGCAGGTGCCGTGTATTTGTGTGTGTGTGTGTGTGTGTGTGTGTGTGTGTGTGTGTGTGTGGAATTAGGCCCCTCGCCTCGTCTTACCCAGTAAAACTCCTCCTCCCTCACCTCGCTTTTTAAGTTTCACAACAAACACACCCACAACGGAAACACTGTTTTTACACGCTCATTTTTCAAGTTTAAATTTATAAAAAATCTTCCACTGTATATATATCACAATATTTATATATATAGGGCTGTCAATATTTACACATTAATGTATGTGAATTACTAATTAACCATCGTACCAAGTTTGACCCTAATGGCTTCCCATAGGGTCAAACTAAAAATGGGGAATACATTTTTACAATAAAACATTAAACATACTGTAAGATAAGGATAAAGATCCAGGCTATTGGTTTTTGGATTTGAGGATCGGGTTCGATCGTATGAGAGTTAAATTGTCTTTTTTAATTACACTAATTTGAGATTATAAAACTACATAATCTTTTTCCTCTAACCAGTTTGTCATGCATTTCTTTATACCAGCTTTGCACGTTTATAATACAAGTACTAATACTGAGTATTTTAAAATTGTGATTAATCATGACTATCACTATGATTAACTAGATTTACATTTTTAATCGATTTACAGCACTAATACAGTATAAACTGTATATACATACAGTACATACACAATTTTAATTAAAAATGTTTGACCGAAAATTTTAATTTGTGGCGGCCCATGAATTGCCACACAAAAGATACTGTACGGTACATACTCAAAATAATTTTTCTCCCCCATCTCTAAACTTTAGTCTTGGCATCATGAGATGACAATCCACTCATTTGTTCTGCATCAAAAGTACCAAATGAGAACCTCAATCAGACGCTCCCACATGGTTCTTTCTTTTGTTTTCATCCTGTTTTTTAATTTTTTTTTAAACAGAACAGAAAATATGACGCTGCTGYGTTTGGTTGGTGGTGTGGAATCTAACCATCCTGTTACTGCAGTACTGAAACTCGGGGTATTGTTAATATGGCACCAGTGGAGCTGATTTAAAGGTCCCATATTTGACCATGACTTTAACAAGATGATGTAGGTTTCAGGGTCTGTCCGAAGTATCTCAAACGTTTGAGATTTGTTTCCTCCAAATGCACCATTTCAGTGTCTGTGTAAATGAGTTAATGCTGAGCCACGCCCACAAGATACCAGCAGAGCTGAGCAGACAACCCAGGGGACGCGTATCTTCTTATACATGTACGAGGTCGCAATAGGGAAAAATCTAATTGGTTAATACAACTATATCTTTTGTGTCATATTTGATTAGCGATCCAGAACCACACAAATATTTGACACAATTTATTGGTGTCTTTCTATTGATTCAGGGATCTCAGACTCCCACACACATACAGTCGGTTCAAGTCCTTTCTGTTTTTGTTTGTTTGTTTGTTTAATATTATTGACATTTTAGTTTTTGGTACAAATTATTATGATGAAAGTCGCACTAGTGTAGCTATGAAGAAGGAATAGTGTGTTACTGTTGTGAAACCCTGGCAGTACACAAGCCTCATTTAAATGAAAAGCGTGTGGTATTCGAGGTGTTCTCACTCTCCTGAGACAATAGCGCGAGACGCTTCACGTCCTTCAGCCAAAGTGACGTCTCTGGAGCAGATGCCGAGGTAGCGCATCGTTTCCCTGCATGTGTTCAGCAATTTTAAAGGAGGACAGATTGTTTTTTCCATCCGTCTGCCTCCAGGAGTTCCGTCACAGTCGAATGACTCGGTGGAAGAACAGAAGCTGAGAAAACTTACCGGAAAAATAAATAAACAAACAAAAATAACACGCCATAAATCTTTACTGAATATAAACTTACTGGTCTCGTGGTCAGGACTCGCAGTTGTGGAAAATTCTGAAACTAATTTCGGTTTCGGGTCGTTTACCATAAAGGTTTACACTTGCACTAATCCCATACAGAGTCTTCTTTGGCTTTTATGGAAAAACAAGGCCGTTTTGAGAAACTCTGCACTTCCTGGGGGGGCGGAGCTAATGTCCGGGCTAGAAATRCGCATCAGAAGCCTGAAATGAAGAAATTAGTTAGAATGATTGCTTAGCAGTTTTGTGACTCACTATTTATTTATTTATTTATTTATTGTTATTGTAAACATTACTTTAGAGCCAAATTTAGGAAGCCGTTTTCATTTATTTGTCTTTTTCATTATTATTATTTACATTCAGGCATTTGGCAGACGCTCTTATCCAGCAACTTAGAAAAAGTGCTTTAAAGTTTACATCACTGRATAGATACTTACACTGGGTTAACTAGGTCAATAACTAAGTGTGATTAGTCTAAGAACTGGGAAGAGGGTTTTTTTTGGTGGGGGGGGGGTGTTATTTAAAGATGTTAAAATTTTATTTAAAACATCTTATTTGTCTATACATGTTCTACTCTTTATCTTCCTACTTTCCGCTGCTCTGGCTATTCCTGTGTGTCAGTGTATGTTTTTTTTTTTCTTTGTAGGTGATTGAGATCGCCTCCACGTCCTCCAGCCAACACTACGTCTCCGGGACAGCTGTCGAGGTACTGTAGCGCATCGTTTCTCCTCATGTGTTCATTTACTTTTTAGACGTGCTTAGAGAGAGTGAGAGAGAGAGAGAGAGAGAGAGAGAGAGAGCGTGAGAAACAGTGAGTCACAGCGTGCACACACCCTGAATACACCCAACCCCAACTAATTACAATTCAACATCACTACTGTTCAGACAGTCACCTGTTAGGTGTTTTTTGTGTTCAGTTTTGTTTAGAATGTTTTACTTTCATATTTAATATGTTTATAGATGCAGATAGATATTACTTATAATATAATGAATCTTATAGTTATCAATCTATAATTGCTTTGGCAACAATGTGATTTTTTTTAACATTCATGCCAATAAATTTCTGCTGAACTGAAACTTGAACTGAGAGAGAGAGAGAGAGACGGGGAGAGGCATAGTGAGGGAAAATGAGAGCGTTAATTAAAGTTAATGTAATTAAGAGTTATTATTATTATTATTAGTTTTATATATATACATTAGAGTTAATGTAATATTTTTGTTAACATCAATGCCATTAAAGCTCTTCTGAACTGAACTGACAGTGAGGGAGAGACCATGGGAGACAGAGCGAGGTAGAGTGAGAATGAGGAGGGGTGAGAGACACAGCGAGGGGGGGTGAGAGTGAGAGGGTGAG
>QMIH01002280.1:14685-26945 GCA_003987875.1 Clarias batrachus | reverse complement strand
TTTTTAAATTATTTATTTATTTAGTTACTAAACTAGTTTAAAGGCTTGAGAGGTGAATGGAAAATTCCAGAATGGGGAAATATCTATCAGCTCAGAGGAATGGGTTCGGGTGTGGTCTCTCTACGCACTTCACTGGTTCCATAAATCAAATTTTATGACATGGAGCTGTGTGATTCTCTAACTGGTTAAAGGGTGGGATGGATGACACGTACCCCCATTAGTGGAGTCAGCAGCATTCTTGGTTCGCCTCTTGACCCTTTTGCGTTCTTCATCTCGCATCTTCCTCTCTGCGCCCTGTGGGAAGACAAGCTTTTTTAATCTGACTGATTTCAGTCTTGACATCTCAGTGATTTGTGCCTCATCAAAACAGACCTTCGGGACACAATGCTCAAAAACAACAACCAGATGACAGCACCATCTGATGGAAAAACAACACAGTGGTTCCTCGTTCTGCAGCGATGCGYGAAGCGCACTCGCCGTGGCGAAACCTGTCCGACTGGTACGATTCTGAATGATTCCTCCTGTCCTGTCCCCACTCAATATGCTTTAAGCTAGCTATGAGGGCAGCCAAAGAGAAGGAACACGAAAGATGGAGAAGATAGCAAGAATATGAGGGTTTGGAGCCTTCGATCAGATTAGAGCTGAATAATGGGATGAATGGTCGGTCTTAACTAACAGAAGGAAAAAAAACTAAAATGAAAAAAAAAAAAACGATTCTAGAAGTGATTTTATTGTTGATTGGTTCTTATGAAAATGATATTCCCAATTCACAGAAAGCATGGCAGTTGGAAAAGGTGAAAGATGACTCTTAAGACATGTCTCAGATAAAGACGAATAGCCTAGAGGGCCACAGCTGTTGCGTAAGTGCTTTAGTGCACACCTTGCCTTAATCGCAATTATCAAAAGCTGAAACCCTACAGGAAGTGAAGTTGGAGTTGAGAAACCTAACTGACCTTATCACAGAAGATCTTGACCTGGCAGGCGGCTCGGTGGATGAGGTGGTTAGTGCCAGAGCTGCAGTCATACGTGTCGATCTGCAGGTTTAGAGGGACGCCTTTCACCCCCTTCTGAGACGAGAAGTCTGTGCTGAGGGAATTGATACCTACGTACACCTGCGGAAAAAGAGCGTGCATTAGATACACTGATTTAAGTATTAAACTACACAWCRAAAGGCTAAACTCTGCGTCATTTGTATAAMGAGAGAGAAAGACAAAGTGGGAGAAACAGGTTTTAAGGCTTTYGTTAACTTMACTTCGTAATTAACTACATTTCCTTCTAAAAGCATTAGCTAAAAGTAACTAAGCTCATCTCAGGTCATTAGCGCGATCAYAACGCATGTGTTATGAAACTCMACGAGATTTTGAGAAAAAAWAGAAGCTAGCATCACGTATAACAACAACCTAGCCCTGAAAGCTGAAAAGATGCCATTGGCAGCAAAAACACAAACTTCCATAGGAAAGGCGTGGAATAAAAATGGGAGCATCGTGACATGACCAGGCCTGTTTTAACCCAAATGCAGAAAAATACAGAAAGAAAGACAGGCTTAGTATGCGCAAAGGTTCTAAGCTGGGATCAACTAGCTTTGTCTTTGTAATCCATTTTTATTAGGACGCAACCAACCGAACCACTACTCTGAGACTGATCTTTCTTTTTACTTCTTTCTTTTTCTCTGCAGTTTATTTTCTTAGTTAATTGTTGTGCTGTTTTTCTCTCTCTCGCTCTCTGTCTYATAAATCGATTCGTTATAATTATCAGGTGTGTATACAGTATGTTGTTTCCTTTTTCTTCTTCTTCATTTTGATACTCTTTCCCTCCTCCGCCTGTTCTTGGTTTCGCTGTCCCGCCCTAAACTGCCTCAGGATATTCTTGAGATCTCTCTCTCTCTCTCTTTTTTTTCTCTTTATACTTCATCTCTCTCTCCCTGTTGTCATGACAGGTGCCTGGGGTGGTGACATGCCATGGATTCCTTTGCCCTTGTGACACACACACACACACACACACACACACACCGCACAAACAGATGGATCTCAGAAGTGTGTGTTTTTACCTTCGCCTCCTCATTGGTGTTCCAGATGAACGATAAGGCGTTAAAAGCGACCTCGTCTACGTTGCTGATTCCGCTGAAGACTTCCTTATAATCGGCTAGAGAGAAATGTGTAAAAAAAAAAAAAAAAAAAATTAAAGCACGAGTAAATGATTGTGACTGTCACAAGAGGTTGTGAGTAAATGTTAAAAGGAAAGATAGATGTGAATGGGGTAGAGTTCCTGAAGTTTCCCAGCCCTGCTAATTGTGTTTTGTTTCCATCTCTAACACACCTTGTCCAAATTATCAGCTAATTAACAGACTTCCTGAGTCAACCTGGGTGTGTTGGACCAGGAACAATACCACTAACCGWAGGGCAGGGGTACTCCAGGGAATTAGCAGCCACACCTCAGCATCATTTAACAATGATTAATAATTAATAACAAGACAACGCTATCAGACAACACTGCATACCCCTTGCGCTGAGCTATGGCACCGCTATCTGCTTTGGTGTACTGTATGTATGTGTGTTTTGTTACTGCGTACCGATATCAATGACCCTCTGCTTAGCGGTSGGTTGCCGTGCGTGCCAGTGATTCCAGCACTTCAGCTGCATCTCAGGACTCTTTTCATTTTCAAACACTGCCATGACCATAACCTGGGAGAGATAGTGAAAGGGAAAGGAGAACACAAACACAGAGAGAAGAAACAAAAAAACAAGTAGATTGTTACAAAAGGTTTCATCTGACTAATACCTCGGTTTATCTCTTATTGTCATATTAATCGAGGGAGCGTATGCGCTGGTACAGTCGCGTGAAAACGGGTAGCCCTGCCTCTCCCTTTCCATCACTAAGCCTTTAGTCACTTGGAGTTTTGGCATAACGTCTCCAAGGATTTGCACACGTAGGTGTGTTCTCAAAAAAAAAAAAAAAAAAAAAAATACATTTCAACTTTAATGCCATTCAGCCTCAATTTTTTAAGCTAAGGTGTTAATCCCTCATCACTGGAAAAGGTCAAGTGCCAAAACTTTAAATGGTGACATCATGCCAATTTGCTATATGATCCTTTGGGAAACTTTTGGTAATTTCTTACAAGCGGGAGTTTGTTTGAGCCGTGTGTGTACCTTGAGTCATAAATAATAAGTCTCTGAATAACCCTGCAGTGATCTTCAGATTTACCAGCAGATCTGTCAGCGTACAAACACTCCACTTTAGAGTTTTATTCTAGCGGATTGTGATGCGGTGCTCTGTGGCTGAGGCGTGCCGACATGTCCAGAGCATCACSAACATACAAGTGCTGTATAAAATCCTGACAACTTCCAAAACCGTTTGTTTTGTTCTTCACAAAGACAGGAGCTAACTTTACAACACCTTCATAATCTTTTAGATAACTGTACATTATTTTTATTGTCCCCTTGTATATCATTTGATAAAATGGATCTCACCTTGACTTTGCATGGGATTCCAGCACTCCTGTCCACTCCCTGCAGGGTGATGGGGTAGAACTGGCCCTTGTTCAGGTACACCATAGGAACCTCAGTGGTCTTGTTTTGGGAGGCTTGCGGTGCTCCGAGGTAAAACTGAAAATCGTTCCTGCTAAGAAAGACAAAATAAAAAGAACATAAATAAACAACAAAACAAMCAAATAAAAARTCATTGTCTTATCCATAGGGCAAAGTGGAATATTAACAACTGGCAGAAGGTCTAAGTCTTGTTGAATGTGATTATGCATTGTGATGTGTGTGTGTGTGTGTGTGTGTGTGTTTGGCTGTTCACCTGTACTTCTCGGGAGAAGAGTTTGAGTAATCCGAGTAATCAGGACTCGGGTGGTCCACAAAATCGGTGTTGTAGGGTAGAGGCTGTGTGGATGAAGAAAAACAGATTAGTTTTTTTCATTAGTTTGCAATTCAACTGGATCATTACATGAGTCACTGCATTGTCTTGGAAATTATAAACCACTTGTTGCGTAGCAATAAATAAATCATAAGTCATCCCCGGGTTATGGAAGTTCCTTCGCGAGACTCACTTCAGTGCTGGGGTCTGGGTACGGGGTGTCCGAAGACCATATTTTCTGAGACATGTTGAGCATAAGCGAATCGAATATGCTGTTGATGGCTTGTTTTTCGTAGCTGTCGCCCGCGACCGCCTGGATGTAGTTGTTGTTGTTGCTTGGAGGAATTTGCTTCCCGACGTGTGACTGGGTGGAGCAAAAGGTCTCGGATGCCAGCTTCATGAGCTGCGAGTTTTGCAGAGGTGTCAACTCAGGGGACGAACCGTTGGGTGTTCTGAAAGATAATTGAAGATAATTGTGTTCATTGTGGAAGCAAACTCGACCTCTATGCAAGATAAGTGAAAGTGTGGAGACAAATTGTGCTAAGTCTAGAACAAATAAAGCTCTTTTACTAGTAGCAGTGATTGGAGAACTTGTAAAAGTCAACAGAAAGAGCACTCAATCTCGACATTGTTTGAGCAGAGCTGGGTGGGAGCTGTTTGCCGCATAATCCACATCTCTAACTCTGTTTGCCTTTCTCGTCGCCTCGACTCATGGGTAAAAAAACTAAGAAAAAAAATCTAGATATATATATTCCTGATCTGCAGCCATTTTTCACCAGCACAAAAGACCAGTGACTCAGCTGTCTCTGGGGTGGGATGAAGAAAAGGATTAGCATCTTAAACCGCTCTGACCTGAGCTAAGCTTAAACTAATCTCGCTAGCCCTCGATCTGTAGACTGGAGGAGCGGCAGGAGGCTGAGAAATAAAACCTGTGAGAAACACCCACGTTCAGTTTCATACAGTACACCTGTCAGTCTCGTGCTTCTTGACAATTGCACAGGCACGCCTCTATCCTTTCCACTCTCGCCTGTCAAAAGTGTGTGATGGGGATGTCTTTTATCTCGACAGGATGTGAAATGAATCGTGGCATGTATGAGGRGATTACTGACTGTAAGAAGAACAGAATGGCTAAGGGCTTGTTGCTGATTTTGTTTGTTTGTTGGTTTGTTTGTTTACCTGTCCATTGGTTTGAATGTATTGTCTCCATGTGAGCAAGAAGTCATCTTCTGGTCTTTTGGGGTCTGTAAAGCAATAGAGCAAAAGAACGAATTAATGAACGAACGGTACGTCAAAGCGATTCGTTCGAATCAGGAAAGGTTTTTGGATAATTTACCTTGCAGTTCCCGTTGAAGATGGAGATATTGTTGAGATCATCGTCAGCGAGCCTGGATTTAGCTTTGCCGGTATCGATGTCCATGTAGTTCCAGGAGTCCATCAGGTAACTGTCAGTGTAGCATGAGTAATTAAAGCTCTCGTTTGGCAAAATCAGAGCCCTAGAGCAAGATGAGAGAGAGAGAGAGAGAGAGAGAGAGAGAAACTTGGTTAAAAGCGGCTCAATGATTCAGGAAGTTTCCACAATCACAAAGTCAAGCTAGATAGAAATGACAGATAAGTCAGAAAATCTTTCTGAAGCGATCCTAAACAGCTCATTTGAATCTCGTGCGCATTTGTGACGTAGCCGTTCTTAGCATCTGATGGAAGCGATGGACATCGGATACAGCGAAACCAAAGTGACAACGATGGCAGTTTAGCTTTAAAGACCACAATTGAAACCGAGACATTTGCAAAGGAACACTTATCTCCTGATCCATTTTGAGTCTGCCTTCTGTCCTACAGATTAGCAAACAGTTAGTTTACTCCTGAGCACCTGAGCTCATGACAGAGCTGTTTGACCAGGTGAGAGGTCTTGTTTAGCAAATAAACACATTTCCTGTTGATCTTTCTCTTGCTTTCCTTTTACCCAAGCAGCTTCTGAAATGATCCCAAAGAGACTTTAAAGCCCGCTGTGTGACAGACACGTCAAGCGGCACTCGAATTGGCGCAGGTATTGACGCGCGCCACAGTCGGATACACCATGCCATGCGGTTTCAACGACCATATTTTGTTTCTGTGTTACCAAATAAGCAGTGGAAAACTTTAATTTTTTTTCCTTTTATGACTCAGAGCCCTTAGGACAGCAGAAAACACACACATGAATACTAGGAGTATTTTCTTTTAGGCAGGTTAAAGTGTGGATTATGTGGGGTGTGAGTGTGTGTGTGTGTGTGTGTATGTGTTGGTTGTGGTGTCAGCTATCTGTACAAACAGCCCCTATGTACTGTTTCTGGTGAGGGTCGAGTTGCTTAGTGTCAGAAAAGAGATGGGGTGTCAAGGCTGCAAGCGACGATACTACAACCGACACCTTGGGAGTGTGAGAGCAATCAAGACGCAAGGAAACTTAAGCATTTATGAAAAGTTGGGATAACTTCCCGGCAAAGCTTTTTAAATTTTTTTTATAAACAAATAAAAAAAAATCTAACATCTGTAAACATCTGCATCAGTTTGGATATTACAGGAAAGTGTCTTTGACTTTCCCCATCATTGAAGAATAGATCTTTTAACTTGATTGATATACAGTAGAGTTGAAATGTGTGTGTGTATATATATCAATGAAAAAGCACATGACTTACTCAATCTCCTTGGTCATGTCGTTCCTGAGACGATGCGAAAATAAAATCCTCAGTCTAAGCTCTCCTCTCTGGTGCCTTCTGTGGTTCCGTTTTGATATATAACGGAGATAGACAGAAAGAGAGAGAGAGAAAGAGAGAGAGAGAGTGGTTCAATCTGTGCACCTCCTTGAGTGAAGCGGTTCTGATTTGGGCCTGCCGCTGCTGGCACATTTATATGTCCTGACAGGTAGCTTTCACAAACTCGCACCTGATTGGCTGAAGGCGCAGAGGCAGGTGTGTGTGATGGGACAGGTGTACGTCCTTAACTCTTCCTGTGCTGGAGAGAAACTCGTACAGGTGTGTGAATGGGTCTCATTAACACAGGGAATAAAAGGCTAAGCTTTATCCCAAGTAGGTGTGAAAAAAGTCAGAAACCAAAGGCTGAGCTCAGGGGGAAAGCCTTTTCTCATGCAAATGTCGATGTGTGTCTCATGCATAGCATGTTTCTCTCTGGCTCAAACACATGATTAAATAATAAAAGGTTTTGTTTCTGTATAAGCTATTGCTCACTACAGATAAAGGCTTTTCCATGGGTGAAACCTTTCCACAAAAAACTTCGGTCTGGATACGGYGTCTGTGAGCCTGGAAGATAAACCAAAGTAAAAACTAGTGCTTCACGGACAGAACTGAAAAAATAAAATGACATTTCATTTATTTATTTTTGAATATGCTTCGGCTGGTCCCCATAAGGAAAAAAAGTGTTTTTTGCTGTTGTTGTTTAAAAGCTTTTATTTAAAGATTAAATTTGTTAAAAAAAAAAAAAAAAGTTTCTTTTCAGTTATGATGTAGTCCCAAGCTTAAGGTTTGCCTAACAGATAATTAGCTGTATTAATAATTATTAAAAAAAAACAAAAAAACAAACAGGTGCTCATAAGAATAGAAACATCAAAACATTGGTGTTCTGCATAAATGTGACCCCCATCACATCAAATCAGGCATTAAGTATGATTTGAACATTTTGGATGATTTGAGTGAGAACTGTGGAGACGGCGAGTATGTTTACGAGAAGAAAAAAAAAAGTTGAAATATTTAAATGAGGATTCTGTGATGTAATAGGAAAGATGGAATTCTCAGCCTCATTTTAAGACCAGGWATTCCCCACTACCCCTCAAAATAACCCCATACAGATTATCATGAAAGAAAAAAATGCATGTATTTTTTATCACAACTGGAGTAACTAGCATGGATAATGTTCATTAAATTGCTTTAAATCAATGCTTTGGATTAAAACTTTATCCGTTCTGTTGAAGGATCAGCAAGATAAAGTATTTCTCAACAGTCGTTATTATTATTTTATTTGTTACGAAATTGAAAATTTGATTGGCCTCTATAGAACAAAACTAACCTGTGCGACTTAATAAAAAAAAAATGCCAAAAGAAGGTCCTCAGAAGGATGGGAATATCCGATATTTTTGAACTTATGGGGACATTTGTGTGGTCCTCATTAGGAAAACTGATTCACAAAAGCAATGGTGTTTTTAATGAAAAATACTAAAAGACCTTATACGCACACATTTAAGTGTAATTAGACTTAAAAATATGTTGCATTATTAGAAGATCCAGATCTAGTCCTGGCAAGACTAGATTTTATTGTTTTAACAGTTTAAGATTTAATAGTTTTTGACATTTCTTTGGTCCCCACAAGGAAAACGGTTTAAACACACACAAACAAACATAATAAGCTACATTAACAGTTATCACAAAGAAATTTCTTCACATGGATATCCTCTCTCTCTGTGCATATTTAAATCTTTAAATTGCATTTCTACTCTTGTAAATAATGTAAGTTGAACACTACAAACCTTATTTATTATAGTAAACATACATAATATCAATATGTAAAAGATACACACGTCCAGAATAATGCTTTTGAGTGTGTGTGTGTGTGTGTGTGTGTGTGTGTGTGCGTGCGTGTGTGTGTGTGTGCGTGTGTGTGTGCGTGCGTGTGTGTGTGTGTGCGTGTGTGTGTGAGTGTGTGTGTTATGTAGGCGTTAACAACTGCTTAGTGCACTATGCAAATGACTAACAAGAAGAGCTGTGCACTTAAACACACCTACCTATACTGTATATCTGTCTATCTGGCTGCATGAATGGCTGCCGACATGCCATGAAACTATGTTACAACAWCAAAAATAAATTCTATTATTTAATTATCTATTCTTTTAGTTTTACCCATAGAAAATAGGTCCTCAAATTCACCAATTAAAATGCCACAAACATTCATGTGCAATCTTGTGCGATCTCAAACACACACACACACACACACGTAAATGACACCAATGCTCAAGAAATCAAGGTTAAGCATTGCTCATCTCTGCATTCCTTTAGCACCTGCCTGACTTTTTCAAAGAATATTTTACATTTTGGCTGAATTTCCCCTTGCATTATGCAAAATGTAAAATATTCTTTGAAAAAAGTCAGAATGCGGTACCTTCTACAGGTAATCAGAGTAAATAATGCCATTTCCTGCACCCTGTAATTTTCAGMATAGTAATTATAAGGTAAACTGATGTGGAGCTTATCCAAATCCCGGAGCGTGCTTCACACTGATACACAACACAGAGTGTTATAGTAGAAGATCCACAGTGCATTTAGAACAAAATAAAGGTACATCTCACACTGATCTACAGTCTTTGCTCTCAAAGCAAAGTTCTGTTACACACACACACACACACACACACACACACACACACGTCGTGCAAGAAAGATGCCTGAAGGAAGTGATGTGTTTTTGTGTTTTGTATGTATGCGACTGGTTTAAATGTGATTTATCGCGTGGCGCTGGAGGAATGTGCGTGCTGAGCAACCTGCCTATGCACTCCCACACACCCATAAACACACAAATACACAGGCATCCTGGCATAAAGCCAGGTGCCCCACACCCCGCCCGCCTGCCCGCACGGAGCCTTCGGGGCACTTTGGCCCTAAACCAAATTATTTAAAAAAATAATAATAAAAAAGATGCAGAGAGATACGGTATATACTGTAGCACTGATATTTAAATCTAGCACATTAACAAAGCTAATGCACAGTAGTTCACTGTAATGTCCACCAGTTTATTCTCTCTGCTTCATTCATCACCCTGCATCACTTTATTTCTATTTGTATTTTTTTTTCTATATCAAATATACTGCATCATTTTCTTCTTTCTAGTTCTCAAGGACAAATAAATCATTTCTGACCAGAAAGCATGAGTGGGCAGTGTGACGTTTGAGAAACCCATTAAAAAAGTGTGAATCCAAACCTGCATTTAAATCTGAATGAGTGCGCGAGAATGTGTGTGTCTGTGTCAGATCTGGCAACAGGTGTTAACGGCGACGAGTGCGAGAAAGAAGAGGCCATAAATGTGAAATGCTCCCAGTCCCACCTAGAAACCACCAGCAAAACCAAGTGCACCTTTAGAATGCTATATTATTAAACTGATTTTAGATCAGTAGTGAAATGTGATAAAGCAGGAAGGCACTTTATTTACCTTGTGATTTTACACAACAGAAATATGTATATAACTTCTAATGCACAATGCCAATGATACAAACATTTCTTTATGGTACAAGGAGATACTTTTGCAGTTAACATAAATACCACAGTAAAACAGATACTGTTACAGGTACAAAATGCTAGCTGAAAGTTTAAGTAAGAAATAAACTACAATAAACTATAGTGAATTTAGTATACTTCCTAATATARGCCTAAATATGTTCTCTACCCCATATGCAGATGTACGCTCTGTCCTGATATTTAAATATATTGTAGATTAACCGTACACAGACATGCAAAACGTAACTAAACTGGACTGTACTTTAACACACTAGATCCATACCACCCCATGCTATGCTATGATATGCTATGTTATACTATTCTATACCACACTACATAACACTACACAGTACTACACTGCACTATAACATACTTTACTGCATGATGTTATACTATACTAACCTATATTATTCAATATTGTGCTGTACTATAGTACACCATACCACACTATACCTTACCATACCATACCATGTTGCACTATATTGTTCTATACTATTCAACAGTATCTTTACTACACTACTGTACTAAACTATCCTAGATTATACATTACTACACTATGCCATACAATACTACACTATACTACACTACACCATACCATTCTGCACTATATTATTCTATAGTATATCTACAGTATTCTATACTGTACTATACTATACTGTACTATACTATATTAAATTACATTTTATTTGTATAGCGCTTTTAAGTCGCAAAGCAGCTTTAAACAATCAAAATAATTATTTAAGTTTGTATGAAATGTGAATTTGTATGAATCCAAAAATGGTCAGATAGTCCTTTATGAGCAAGCCGAGGGCGATAGTGGCAAACTCCTATACCTCACTATACTATACTGTACTATACTATACTATATTGTACTGTACTATACTATATTGTACTGTACTATACTATACTATACCGTACTGTACTATACTATAGTATAGTGTACTATACTGTAATATACTATATTGTACTGTACTATACTATACCACACTGTACTATACTATACTATAATATACTATACTGTACTCTACTATATTGTACTATACTGTATTGTACTATACTATACTATATTGTACTGTACTGTACTATACTATACCATACTGTACTATACTATACTATAGTGTACTATACTGTAATATATACTATATTGTACTGTACTGTACCACACTGTACTATACTATAATATACTATACTATACTGTACTCTACTATATTGTACTATACTATACTGTACTGTACTACACAGTACTTAACTACACTGTGCCATACAATACTATACTTTATACTATACTATACCACACTATATTACACTACACTACACCATATCATAGCATTCTGCTATTACTACATGATGCCATACTATACTACACTATACTACACAATACCATAACATACCATATCATTCTGTACTATATTATTCTATACTATTCAACAATATTCTTTATTACACTATGTTGTGCTATACTATCCTATACTATACTTTACTACACTATGCCATACAATATTTTATACTATACCATACTACAATACACATCACTATATTGTACTGAACCGCACTGCACTATAACATCCTTTAATGCTATATTACACAGTATTGTACTATAGCTTATTATACTGCACTTTACTGAACTATGCTGTACTATACCATACTGCAATGCACTGTAATACAATACAAAGCAATATCATATCATATCATATCATATCATATCATATCATATCATATCATATCATATCATATCATATCATATCATATCATATCATATCATATCATATCATACATAAAATAGCTCATATACTCGTCCATAAAAGCATCATATAAGATACTATGCAAAAGACAGCTCTAAACGAATTCTGTATCTCTAAATATAATTCCAAAGTATTCCTATATAATTAGTGTTTTTATTCAAAATAATAAGTATCTAATTACACCAAGCATTAAGCAATGAGACAATAACAAGAACAAAAAGAAATGTGTTACAGCTGTTAGCTTGATTCAGGGTTTTTGGAGACTTGACACTTCTTCTGTCTTTGCAAGCTGAGTCCCAGAATACCTTATCAAGGTTTTTATCTGTTCAAATGTGAAACAAAGTTAAAATAAAAATCCGAGGTACTTAAGACGTTTTGCATAGGAATGTGTAATCTGTAATAATACAAGTCTGAGGGA